>PVIR01001318.1:0-93581 GCA_004026965.1 Petromus typicus | reverse complement strand
CAATAAACACATCTGTGACCCGTTTATTTCCCTTATGAGGATGTCCTCAAGGTACATCCATCTGAGTATAAATGACTCAATCTTTATCATACCTTTTCTCTGACATGAGAATATGAAGTTGTAAATGAGTTGTAGTATGTATAGCTGATATTGTGAAGTAGAAAATATTTTAAAGGAAAGAGTGTAAAGGTAGATAACAAGAGGAAAATGAATGTAGTAATAATAAAGAAAAAAGATAACAAAGATCGTGTATATAGGGGGCAGGGGATGCAGGGTGGGGGAAAAGGGAAAAATTAGAATCAAGTCATGTCAAAAAAGAAAGAAAGAAAGAAAGAAAGAAAGAAAGAAAGAAAGAAAGAAAGAAAGGAAGGAAGGAAGGAAGAAAGAAAGAAAGAGAGAAAGAAAGAAAGAAAGAAAAGAAAGAAAGAAACTAACAATAAACACTTGGAAAACTCCTGCAGCCTGAGTTGGACTCTTCCAACACTGCTTCAGAGGGGATGCTGTTGTTCCCACTATCAGGTGGGGAAACAGCTTGAGAAAGTCAGGTGATTGGCTTATATTTAGAACTTCCTGAGCCTGATTTCCTTCCATTACCATCATGTATCCTTAGCATGCAAAACTGAAAGTCAGTAAGTAAAATTTAGAACTAATGTGCCCCTTTTCTTTTAATTAAAATATGCAAAAAGGTATTTTTTTTCCTAAAACAAACTTAGGCATTTTGATGGCAAATTCAGAAGAAATAAGACAACTATAAGAACAGTAAATTCCATCTTTACTGTGGAACCAGAAATCTTGTGGGGCAGGGGTAATCAAAAGGTCACCAACCAACAGGCAATTTGGGATCTTAGCAGGAAGCCACACAGTTGGAATGGTCTATGAAGCCAAGGCCTCTCTCACTCAGAGTACATCAGACCCCTTCAGTACAAAAGCCTGTCAGCGCAAATCAGGTCTGTAAGGTTCCCTGTTGACCAAGTATCTATTTCTGGACATGAAGCAATAGCCCTTCTACATGGTGCTTGTGAGGCAGGACATTTCCTGGTCTGAGTGAAAGGGAATGTGTTGCCTTAGTGAGATAGAAGAGCCCAGTGGGGTAGATCAGACATCAGATCTGTTTATAATCAGAACCAAAAAATATCATCTATACACCTTCTATCCCTCAGCTGTGCCTTTGACTGGTGACACTGTCGTCTGCCACATGGAAAGAAGAAGGTGTGCTGAGACCGATCCTCCCTCAGGTAAGAAGATTGGAACAAGAGTGTCTTTCCTGCGAGCCTTGGCATGACACTTCTGAATGCCACTGATCTGTTATGATACCTTCTTCATCTTTGTAAACCAGTCAATGAGACCTACGTTCAGCCTGACCCATTGGTTCAACTGTAGAAGCAGCTTTCCTTAAAACATTTGAAAAGAAGGGAGCAGAAAATTGGGTGTTCTTACAAAATAAGGTCCTTTTATCACAAGAAGAAAGTGTAGACTTTGAGTGACCAAAAACCAAATGTGAGCCCACATGGAGAAACACACATAAGCACAGCACAGCAAATACCCTCCAGTACCCTACATTGTCCTGAGAAAGATAGCTCTGTGCCACGTCTGTTTAAAAAGCAGCTAAAGAGAGTTATTGCTGATGGGGAATCATACTAGGCTTGACTTGATAGATTTGAGGCAACTTGACAAGAAATTGTCGTCTGTCACATATTGTAACACTCTGGGATGTCTTAATGTCTTTTGTCATTTTTTGTTGTAACAGAGTATTGATAATTGATGAAGTACAGAAACAAAGAGGTTTCTGTAGTTCATGACTCTGATGCCAATGAGGTCACTTCCTGGTGTCACCAGGTGGCAGAGAAGTGGTTAGAAAACTGGCTGCACACAGGATGTCCAAGCAGGTGTATGCAGCTAGAGTAGCTGTACAAGAGCCTGCTTTCCTACATCTGGTCTACTCACCAGATCTTGACCTGCTCCTTTGAGAAGGCATTCATTCCTCTCAACAGTGGAGACCCATGAGCCATCACCTTCCACAGCCCCATCCCTGAAGATTCCCAGCACCTCCACCTCATGACACTGAGATCATGTTTCTAGCACATGAAACTCTGGGGGAATCATGTCCATTCTCCCAAGTACACCTGTGTACTTGGGAGTTTGTTTGATTTTAGCTAAAATAATCAGAGGGGTGTAGGTGGAATTACAGAAGGGGAAATTCAAACTAAAAAAGGCCAATCTAGAGTCTGTTGCAGATTTTGAAACTCTAACTTATCCATCAACCCCAGGGTTTTTTTTTTTTTTTAAATCAAATTCTTTGTGAATATCCCCTGGATTATTCCACAAAGAAGGCCCTTTCTTTTCATAGTAGTTGTTATGTTTTTGTGCACCGGTTTTCTGTCTTGTGACCTTGTTCCTTACTTCGCTCATCTCTGTGTCTTCACATTCGCCCAGTGTCTGCCTCATTCCAGTTTAGCAGCACATGCTACGGAGCACACTGTGCAAAGTGCAATACCCAGCATGATGTTTACATGACATGATGCACCAATGTATCGAGCACAAGTTTTCTAGCAACAAAAAACTCTTTCTACCCCATTTTACTGATGCAAATCTAACTGAATTAAAGGCATTTGACATGTAATAATTGGATAGATGGCTCTATGGCTAACCTCAGACAGTTTGTTTAACTAACACGTTTCTATCTCCACAGCCTAAGAGAATAGTCCCGAGGGCTTTTCCTCAAGGAGGTGCACGGGCTGTTGCACATACTTTCTTTTGACTTATGTTGGACTGAGAGGTCCATATGTGGCTGAGTTCTTACTTTAATGGGTTTGCTGGTCAGGGAGTGGAACACAACACTGGACCTAGAGCTGTCTACCTGGAGTTAAAGCATTTACAAATGCAGACATTATCACCACACAGACCCAGGACTGAGTCCCACATTTGTATATATGAGCAAAGCGCACAGCATGTTTGCTTCTTGGATCCTTATTGGTCACCTTTGCGTTCTAGTTTGTTTTCTTTCTAAAAAGTGAAGTAATCAGACCTAAATCATGAGGTGTGCTGAGAATTAAGGAAGATAGCATTCTTAAGATCCCCAGCCTGTCTTCAGTGAAACATTCTTCATTTCAATTCCTCCGGCATCTATTTAGTATTTTGTCAAGTGCCAAGTTTCTTCTCACATGGTAGTGAAACAGAAAATGAGCAAGATATGGCTCTTTTCTTGTAAGAAATAGAATGCACTGTTAAAAGAACCACAAATCAATAAAAAGACAGGTTAATCAGTTAACTAAAATGACATTAGATAAACATGGATGTGCCTAAGTAAATTCTCCTGTTAGGCTGGGAATGTTATTTTTGCCCATGTGGCTCATGTGAAGAGCAAAGCTGCACTGCCGTTCTGGGCTGACTTTTGACCCTTGTCTGGACTCACTTCGCTGGCCTCAGCCCTTGCAGTATTCCCAACTGCTTAGCTCAACCGTGAAATGCTGACTGCATCATTCCTCTTGATCTAGCTTCCTGGATCCTCTCCTTGAATGAGAAATTGCTCCTCATCTTCCGGGGCTTGGCCCAAATGCCATCTTCTGTCTGCTCCAATATTAATGACACTTTGTCCTGTGCACTCTTGTAACATCCTGTGTAGAATCTGGCCACAGCGTTTGACTTTGTCAGTGTCAATTTACAAATTTATTTCCTCGAGTCAGTGTTCAGGGCTCACTAATTTTCACATCCCTGTACTCTGGTATGCATATGGCCTGGCAACTAGTTGGTTTGCAAAGTCACCTTCACGTGCTGGAGGGGGAAACTTTCCTAAAGGCTACTTTATTGTCTTCCAGAGAGATTTCAGTCCAGCTTCAGTTTTGGTGATGGTGTAGCTTTTGCTGATCACTCTCAGGGTACTGGGGCTCCTTAACTCCACCAAATAGTGATCCAGCTCCAGGAATTAAATCACACTCCAGCAAAGGAAATATCTGCATGTTAAAGAATTCATTTGTTCTAAGAAAACAGGAAGTCCATATTTTTAGCAACTAGGTTGCCGAGCCTCACAGGGACTTTGAGCTAAGCGTGATGGCAGCTTACTTGGAAGACAGTAAAGTGTCATTAATTAATGAGATGTTCTCCCACCAGTGAAATGATAGCATTTGGAGTCAGACAGGTGGGAATGTAATTTTTATCTCAGTCTCTACCTGTGCAACCTTGGGAAAGTTACTTAACTTCGTTAAGCTTCGGTATTAGTTTCATCTGTAAAATAGGGATGTGATATTTTCCCAAGCAGTAAGTTTTGAGAACTGAAAGAGGAAACACACTATACAACAGATAGTGCCCATGGATACATCAATAGTGTCTGAATACAGGTGGGAAGCATGACTGGCCAAGGGCCCTTCTCACAACAGCAGTAGTTCCATTACTGAGCTAATCTTTCTCATGATACGGGCTCACCAGAATCAAGAAGAGCATTTTCAGTGTTGAACTCATAGATTCTGTGTGCCTCTATCCCTTTCTTCTCAATACTCTATCACTTCCTCAGAGAAAACTACATTATGCCAGAAGCCATGGGCACATACTGCTCCCTTCCACTGGGGATGAGCTGGGCTTGGCAAGACCTCTGAGCTGCTCAGCCCACAACCAGCATTTTTTTTGGACAAACTCAGCCAGTGACTAATTCCACGCAGCAGTGGAGTCCTAGAATTTCCTACCTGTTGACATATCTTCACTCTTTATGCTTAATATTGTTTTCAGCTACTAATATGCTGTCTACTAGACTCTTACACAAAGTCACCCACCTCACCCACTCATTTTTAGAATTATTAATTAATTGATTAATTTTATTGGTACATTTTATATACATATCATGATCACAATCGACATTGAAAATTTGTACCAGTATATGACGTCTTAATTCTCATTTTTTCCCACTCCTTTACTTACTCCACAGCCTCCTTCCCCTATATATATAAACTTTGTTTCTGTTTTTTTACCATCACATTTTTTCCTTACATTATATACATCTACCCACCTTTACCATTTGAATATTTTCTATTTCACCTACCCATTTGTTTCTCTTTCTCTCACACTGGAGCCTTGGGTCATCTTACCCCACATCTGTCAGGCCATTGTGACCACAGCATCAAGCCTAAAGCAACGCTGCACTAGGTCCCTGGCCTGGAAAGTGATTGCTTGTGTGCTTCCTCTAACTAGCAGTCACAGTGCTGTGCAGAGGTCTAGAAGCCCCCCCACCCCCAAATGTGCTGGTGTTGTTTTGTAACTTCTAGACTGAAAAAAGAGGAGTCCTGTTAATGCACACAAGGTCTGTGCCTGTCACTTGATTTGTGGCTGAATATTTGGAGCCGAATGGCCCATGAACAACAAGTCAATGCCTGGGCATGATTAGTGTGACCGTTAAACGGAACTGTCAACTTGATTGGCTTGGGCTCTGACCAGAGGATTAGTAAAGCACTCCTCTAAGTGCATCTGGGTGGCTCATGGAAGTGTGACCTTGGAATTTATATCTGGTCATTGGCTCCGTCCTCTCAGATACTCATCCCTACTCTTTTCCCATTGCCACCAATTAAGCAGCTGAATTCTGTCCACCACAGCCTTCTGCATGGCGGTCTTGCCTTAGAGCCACGGACTGAATCCCTTAAAGTCATCTGTCAAATAACTCTCTCCTCCTTTAAGCTGTGAGTGTTCAATATTTTGTGAGTAGAGAAAGCTGATTGATACAGTTAGCAGCAGTCATTTTTGAACATCTGCTAGATGGAATGGAGAAAGTGCTGGCTTTGAAGCGAAGGCAGTTCTATGTAGAAATGTTAATTTTCCTGCTTCTTACCTGGATAACCACAGGCAAATTATTTCTCTGAACTTGGTCTCTCTCTTGTAAAGTAGAAACAAAAATTACTTCTCCATATGGTTACTGTAAGAATAAATGAACAAAAGCAGAAGGCCAATGGGCCAGTATGTGCTGTACACATGTATTGACATATCGCTGGACACTCTATTAACCCAGATAATTAATATATACTGATGAAACTGAGATATTAAAAATGTAAATCTGAGCATCTTACACAAAGCAGGCATCTTACATAGACAATGGGACATTTCAGAAACCCAGTCTGATAAAACCTTGGTGCTGGGCCAGGAAGAATCAACACTTGAAGAGCTGCATGTGTATCCATGTGTGTAAGTGTGTGTGTAAGTGTGTGCATGCATGTGAGAACCTTTGTCATAGTCGAGAGCTCAAGGAATCTAAATGCAGTAGCAGCAAACTGATTGCCTTGTCTCCTGGAACATCCTGGAAAACTCAGAGATGTCTGCATGTGATCCGGTGCCTCCCCTCTGTGCTCAGGTCTCAGAGGCCTCCTGCTTTCCTAGTTCCAACGGAGCCACTTTCCAGGTGCCCAGAACCATCCCTTAAGGATGGAGGATAAGAGAAAAGCTCAAGTTAGTATTAAAAATAACATTGATTTCTACACAAAACAAATATTCATGCTGCTAATTTCTTTGGATCTTAGCTCTCTTCCATTTAAAAAAATGAGGATAATAACACCTTTTTGAAATAATTTACTTTTTTCAAGAACCAAAGAAAATAAACTAAAAAGGAGAAGAGACAGCAACTTTCATTCTGTTCTGTTTCTGCTGGGTTCTCAGTTGGTGTGTTGCCCCACTACCAAGCCTTTTAATTGTTCCATAAAACAGAGAGAGGCTGGGTTTGGTATGTGTATCGCACATGAAAATATACACACAAAGTATGACAAGTGGGATGGAAGCTGATATAAGATATTGGTTGTGCTGTGGCCAACACCTTTTCCTTAGAAACAAGCACCTCTGATCTCCTCCAAAAGAAGATCCTCTTAAAGTTATGGTAACCAGGTAAGAGTCAGAGGTGCTGCACAGATCATTTCATGAATACATCTGTGAACTGCTGGGCAATAAAAATGTCTGGAGAAACGGACTCAGCCTCAAATCTGAGAGTGCTATTATGTGAGTGGATGGAATACAGACATTGCCTGTTTTCTCTGCAAGGCGCTGGTCTGATTCTTGTAGCTCTTACTCAAAGCTTAGACCTTCAAACTTTAGGTGAATAGTAGGCATTTTTGTTCTTTCTTTAGTCATGAGAATGCTTCAAGCAAATAGTTTTACACCATTCTCTTGACACGTCATTGTAGTGTCATGACAGATCTAGGGTAGGGATGTGTGGATTCCAGGGCAAAGGCTCTGGGCTGCATTTGATAGGAAAACATGGCAGAGGTGGTGCACACCATCCACAGAGGGGAGATTGGCTTCCTGGGTGCAAGTTCACTCCCCTGCTCATTTCCAGTCAAAGACAATACCAGGTATTAATTTCAGTCTATTAAATCCGCATGACTATTGAGTGCCTGTCTTATTGACCTTGTCTGTCACTCTGTGTCTGTATTAAGAAGGAAGACTGACTTGTAATAAGCTATACCTATATCTTCTCAAATATCGGCTGCAGGGCTGAAGCACCAGCCCTGCAGCCTTGTTTTCAAATCTGCATAACTATTCATAAAATCATCCACCTGGCCTCTGTAAAAATCATGGCCCTGGATAAATGCATAATTAACTTTAATTTCTCTTCTACTTGCTTCTGGGTACATGCTGTTCTATCCTGAAGCGTTTCCACTTGCCCACCTGCCTGGGTTCCATCCATACAACATCCTCTCTCAAGAGGTTGTAAATGGGTCTCCTGACTCCCAGTCCTCCCCCCTCCAAAGATGCCTCCGAGGGCCTTATAGCCTCTGGGGTGCCTAGCAGTTCAGCTGAGTGAGCAACCATTTGGAGAAGGCCCTCAGGGAGACAGACCGAGAGACACTGAAGTTTCCAGCAGGGTTGCTGTCAGCCTTCAAGAAGGTGTGTACAGCCTTGGGTCAGAGGATGCACAGTGGGTACGGACAGCAAATGACTGCTACATTGTAGACCTAGAGTTAGAGCTGGCTGACTCAGAGAACATGCAGGAGTAGGATGAGTATAGAGTTAATTAACATAAGTGGGAACTAAAGGATACAGGGGTAAGCGAAGAATATAGGACTAAATGATGAGTATAGAGCTAAGAGACAAGAGTGCCTTACACTGGGTGCTGTAGAATAGACTCAGTTACCTTTAAACCTCTCTTCCACAGTCTGGGAGCTGCTGCAGGTCCAGACCCATGCTCTTCCAAATATGGTTTGGGTGAGGTTGATTATAATTCATCTGCAGGATTTCTGTGCTGCAGGCATTTCCTCCAAACTCAAACTCATCCTTGAGCTAGTCAACCCCTTTTTTCCTACACCAGCTGGAGGGACCATTCTCTGTTACCCACTTAAAACTGTACCAGATTCACAATTCAACCTCTCCCACACCAGAGCCTGTGGTCAGTGGCAGATATTGCATAGCAGCCTGTCTGCCTGCAGCCTGCTAAGGGGGTTAGGAATGCAGACTTCAGAGCAGATCATCTGGTTTTAATCTCCAGTCCCCTGCTATTATTTGTCATATTTCTTTCATAAAGTATGTACTCATCTCTGGCTTAGTTCTCTCTAAAAGTGGGATGATTGAGGTATGAGCCTTGTTACATTGCTCTAAAGACTTAGGTTCATCATAAGTTCTAGTTATATCATTTGACTGAACTGTAAACACAACCCTCTTTTTATGCTGTCTGTATCTTCTGGACAAGCTCAGGGAGCTCAGAGCAGCCAAGGGGGAAAATCCATTCAAATGGCTATGGAGGTGCATCCCCTGGAAGCCTGTGGCCTGTGAGTGCAGTGCAGGATAGGCAGGGCTGTGATGGGAGCCTCGTTCCTGACAAAGACCTCAGGTAGAGCTGGGCTGGACCTGTGTCTTTATTTGTAAAAGTAGATGGGATTATTAGTGTGCTGATCATCAACATCTCCACAGACAGAAGTGGTGGGATGGGGGTACATGAAAATTAGCTGGGCTAAGCTGAAAAGCTAATGTTCTAAGAGTGGATGCCTCAAATATCTTCTGGAGATCCATCAAGAAACCAACAGAAGAATTCCTTAGTAAAATATCACTGTTAAGGAGGCATTTCTTTCAGGACCTCAGGATATCTTAGCACATAAATGAGGATCAGCTACACTAGGGCATGGTGTGCTGCAGACTTTGTGCTTATACCCACCTATTGTTTCTGAATAGGACTAGATCATTCACTGCTTTAAGGTTGTTTCGTGAGAGCTCCCAGAAATCACTCCACAGAGCAGAGGTACTCCTGGGGTTGATGCCTGTAGCTCCTGGAGCTGGCTGGTATAAGGGAACAGCATCTTATGAAGGTCTTATAAGTGTCTAGGTTCTGTGGATATCTGGCACTGCACCCCAATTTGAATGACATCTCTGAGACTGGAAACTGCCCATTTCCTTGGTCTTCCCTACTGGATTGTGGTGCTGCCAGAGCTGAGAGTGGCTCTGGCCTCCACTCTTACCTCATCAGTCCACGGCCCTGAGACAGCTGGCCCTGAAAGCTGAGACAGGTATCAGGTGGAAATGAATGAGATGCTTAAAAATACTTGGTGTGTAAATACAGGAGTGAGTGAACATGATAAAACTTGTAACCTGGGGACAGTCATGAGTGCTGCCACCCAGACTGAAATACTCTTTCAATGCCATGTTGCCTGTTGAAGCTCTTTTTCCTTTAGCTCCCAGAAAACCTACATCATCTTGGAGATGATTAACCTAGACCTGTCATTATACTGTGGCGCTGACCTCTGCAGCCTATCACAATGGCTATTAATTCAGTTAACTGAGCAATTATGTTTTCAATACATTTATACTCTTACCATTCACCCTTCACTTTCCATAAACTTACTTATGCCCCAAAATACAACACTGTTGATCATCATAATATCTCAAATATCTGGCAATGTGGCTGGAATATAGAAAATTCTCAAAAATATTTACTGGATGACTGACTGAACATGTGAAAGTTCTGTGGGTCCAATCAATAGGTTTACTGAAACCCCCCCAAAACAATGAAAAATAATTGAAAAGCCAATAGTTGGCTTTTATTGACTCCCAAGGTTAGCCAAAAAGAAAAAAAACAAAAAACCATCTGGAGCAGAAATGGCTCAAAAATACGAAAAAGCTCTCCAATCGTCTTTGCTAAAGGACATCCATTTCACCAGACAATTACCTTCCTTGTTCTACTTCCAGTAAACAAGCTTCAGAAGAGAGCTGCATTTTGATTTATTTCTAGAGCTAATTAGTGAATGCCTAGCCTAAGAGAGAAAAGTAATTCAAATGGAGGTAGCTTATCTCTCTGAAGTATTTGTTTATTATAGTACTTTTGCTTAATTGCCTCATGGAAAATAGAAGCTTTATCTAATAATCAGAATTATGTACACTCATTACTGTCCTGTGGATCTTAGTTACTGTTGGTCTACCAGAAAGCTTTCTGAGATGCGACTAAAACTCACTATTGCTTTCTTATTCCTGCTTTTCGTGGTAATGTGAACCAAGGTGTCCACTTGTTCACACACTTGGTGTGTTGAAGAAATGTTCAAGGTACTGACTACATTCCAGGTATTGGGGACAATTTTTGTGCAGCATATAGATAGTGTGGGGCTGAGAATCTGTCTATTGAGAGAAATTAAAATGCAAAAATTATTTACTTATGGGTGTAAAGAATATCTTTATGCACTTATTTGGAATTACATAAAAGTCTAACTCAAGCATATAGATATTTCATTTTCTTTTTCTCTTCTCTCTCTCTCTCTCTCTTTCTTTCTTGCATTCTCCGTTTTTTTCTTACTTTCATTTTTAGTCTTGTGCTACTTTGAGATATTTGAACTCAGAGAAGTTTTACTAACCCAACCTGGTGTTTTCCAAATGGTGTTGATCTAAAATAAAGACTTATTTCCTCTTTTGATAGGTTCACTGATAAAGCAGGGAATTCAGCAAAACCATTCATTTCTTTGTTTATGTGTTTGCTCAAATGTTTGTTCATTTAGTTAACAGAACTCACAATCTCTGAGCTGTCAGGAGTGGAGTCTGGCTGACTGAGAACTCTGAGGGCATAGTTTGGCTCCGGGTGCCATTAATTCTGTCAGAACCTCACTGCAGCCCTTCTTCAAGAATTAGGACAGGCTATGGTCTTTGTGGTGTTGGTCACCATTTTGACACATCTCTCTTTGCACCAAAGCCTTGCTGCAAAGACTTAGGGAGGGAGAAACTAGAGGGTCTGACTTCATGCAGAAAAGACAAATAAGTCAGGACTTGCAGCTCTATGTGGCCTATGTGAAAAGAGACTATTTGTAGCTCTCTCTCTCTCTCTTTGTGTGTGTGTGTGTGTGTGTGTGTGTGTGTGTGTGTGTGTGTGTGTGTGTGTGTTAAGGAACTAAGGAGACAAGAAGACCAGGGTATACAAGAGGAAAGAAAGGTGCTGGTGAGCTGATCATGCACTCATCCCAGCAAGTCTGAGGAGTGTGATAAAGAGGAGAAGAACTAAAACTGAAGAGATGGTACTTCTGCAAGTTTTAGACAAAGCATTTCTGGCAAATTAAATGAAAGGAAGACAGGGGAAGTTTATAGATCTGGGAACTGGGAAAAGTCATATTTTCAATGACCACTGAGGCCTGGGCTAGAGAAAGACAGAGCATTCGCTCCCTGCCTTCTTCTCTTTCCTTCTTCTCTTTCCTCTTTCCCTCTTGTCCTCCATGTGGCCTTTAGTGCCTAGCTGCTGTGGTGCAGTGACACTTGTCCAGAGAAAAATCCCAAGTACACAGCCATGGGTGTCTCTCTGGCAGGTAGGATCCTCCACTACCAGCTCAGCACCTGGTAGGTAGTGTCAGAGTCCTTTGCACAGAGAAAGCTCAGGAGCTAATTCTGCAGATGCTGCAAGATGGGAAAAGCAGATAGGAAGCCACTATTTTTAAGCTGACAGCTGGAAAAAAAAAGGCAATGAGGCCAAATGTTCACTGGGACAAAGCATCTTGATGGAGAAATTGAAATTAAATCAATGTAATGAGGACAGTAGGTACCTTTAGGCTCGTTGTTTTTAAGCATTGTCATGCACAGCCAGATAAAACCTCAAAAGATCGACTTAAAAGATATGAAGGAAAGAGATAAGACCTCCAGGAAGCTTCTTGGGCTTACTATGTGCATATAACATCACTTTATCAGCACCAACCCACTTGTAAGTCAAAATCTGAAATACAGCACTGGAAGATGCCTTTTCAGACAACTTAACACCATAGGACCCAATTAACTGGGGACAGACAGAAAGGGGGAAATAAAATCGTACATAATGAGTTCATCAGGGGTATGCAAATGAAATCCTAGAGTCTGATAATATTGCAATGGAAAATATATTTATAAGAATCATTATATTTTTATGTAGAACATGAAAGAGTTGCCCTAGTCCAGCACCATGTGAAGTCACCCTCTAGGCTTCAGGGTATAAGGCACAGCCAGACCCTTGAGTCAGAGCTGTTCCATCCAGGAAGTCCTGTGGTGAGTGTGTCATGCTTTGGGAGCTTGGAAATGTACCCAGTCTCTCAGAAGCAGGGGCTGAGACTCTCAGCATTGTGCTTCCTGATGCCTCCAACTCTTACTTAGCTTGGTGCTGCAGAAAGAGGCAGCAGCACGGAGAGCTTTTGTGAACCAACTCAGAACTTCCACATATCTTTCTTGACAACACACTGCCCATTTCTCCTTTAGTACTCTTCAGATTCTTGCAAGAAAGAAGCCATTGTCTTTCTCTACTTATCAGGAGTAGATAACTGTGGAAGCTTGAGAGTACCTAGGGCAGAGGAGAGACCCCAAGGAATGTTCTCAGAATTTTTGAAGCTACCTGTGTGTCTCTTTGCTGTGTGGTAAGCACAGGCTCTCCTGAGAGCTGCCGATTCATCCCAGGTCCCACCAGAGAGTGCGTTGCTGTCACTTGCAGAGGGAGACTCATCACTGAGTTCCTTGCTCCTTGACATCTGAAGAACATGAGGGTTCTCCTGCTGCTGGTGCCCCCCTGTGGCTTATTAAAGGTGCAGTTTTGCTAGCCATGATCCTTATAAACACTTGCTCCCAGGCGTGTTAGGGGGAGGGCAAGATTCACAGGTTCTATCTACTTTCTGGAAGGATTTAGGTTCATTTCAGCATTTTTTTCTGTGAAATCATCCCATCCAGTCTCTGCCTGAAGTCAAACTCCAACTCATTCTCTGCATTTCTAACATCAGTCTGGAAAGAATTGGGCGACAATTCCAAGTGCTTGCCTTGCATGTTTTCTCATCAGTCCATCTATACTTTCGTCTTTCTGGGTTTTACTAATTCCGCTCGGTGGTGCAGATCTAGGCCTACTCCATGTCTCTTCCTTCTTTGTTGTCTATCTCAGACAAGAGGTCTTTTGGCTCCTCAGAGGGCCTGGGACTTTAAAAGAAGTATCTTATATGTCCTGCCTTTGTTCACTTTTGGTGGCCATAACAGAATATTCTAGACTGAGTAATGTGTAAAAGAGAAAAGTTTATTTTTGCTCAATTTGCTGAAGGTTAGGAAGGCTAAGTGCCTGCTGTACAGATCTGCTCAGCTTTTGCTGAGAGCCTTTTGATGCTTCATGTTGGAAAGCAGGACATGTGACTTTATGTGTGTGTTTGTGTGTGTGTGTGTGTGTGTGTGTGTGTGTGTGTGTGTGTGTGTGTATAAAAGGCCAAAGCCAAGGGCAGCCATGTGTTCTAACAATCTGCTTTCATGGTAACTTATCCAGTCCTTTGAGAACATCAGACCACTCATGAGAGCACTTCTCCCGTGACGCAATCACCTCTTAGAAGTGTCACTTTCCTGTAGTGACAAAGTCCAACATGGAAAAATGTTCAGTCCCCAGCTTCTTCTGCTAAGCCCTGGACCATGTCTCTTTATGATTCTCCCCTTCTGAGGAAGCATCAATGAAGTAAACTTCTAGCTCAAGATGCATACCTCGCCCATCTGCCTCTGTTATCAGCACCTTGTAAAATCTGCACTGTCCTGGTGCATTCCTCCAGAAAGCTTTTGATCATTTGTGCTAGAATGAGAATATTTCTCCAACTTTATTGTGGAATACTTGACAGGAAAAAATGTATGCATTTATAGTGTACAACGTGGTGCTTCAATATAGCTCTACACTGCATAGTGATTAACACAATCAAGCAAACTACCGTACCCACAGTCTTACACAGCTATCATTTTCTATGTATAGTGAAAATATTTAAGATGTATTCTCTTAGCAAATTTCAAATATGTGATGTAGTATTATTAATCATAATCATGCTGAACATCAGATTCTCCACATCATATTGTTCTTATAACTAAAACTTTGTTCTTGTTGACCAGTGTCTCTCTGTTTCCCCTTTTTCATCCTCAGGCAGTCATTGTCTACCATTTGCTTCTATAAATTTAACGCTTTTATATTCTTCATACAGGTGAGTTTATGCACTATTTATTTTTCTGGGTCCATCTTATTTTCTTTAACAAGTTTATGCATGCTTTCAGAGATAGCAAATTTCCTTCTTTCTATAAACTGAATGGCATTCTATTGTGCATATTAACCACTTTCCTTTATTTATCATAGACACATCATTTGATTCCATATCCTGACTTTTCTGAATTAAGCCACAATGAGTGTGGGAGTGCAGATATCTCTTACAGATACCCCAGTAGTAGAATTGATGAATTATATGATAATTCTAATTTCATTTTCTTAGAGAAAGCAACATTTTCTATTCTTAGTATTCTGGGACAAGAAAAAAGGTGGCAAATATCTCTTTCTTTGTTTTTCTATCTCATCATTGAAGGTTGGGGCCTGGATAAGTTCAGAAATAGACATGAGACCATGAATACCCAAGACTATAAGTGCCTGTCTTTAGCCACATATTTTTGTGGTAAGCTGCCCACTTCCTCAGGATGTCAGCCCCCTCTTTCTATAACAGGAATGCCTGGATGAGTAAAGTCCATCACATCATTGTGATCATAATCCATTGCAAGAGCTGTCAAAACTCAGTACAAATGATGCTTTCCATTTGGTTCCTAAGACATTTCCAAAGTCTTTATATTGGTACAGCCATCTTCTTCCCCATAGACCCTCAGTCATCAGGGCTTCAGGTCCATTCATAACAATGACCAGGCTCTTAGTTTGCATTTCTTTTCTTAGGTGTTATAGTCCAAGTGTGGTCCCCTGAAAGCTCATATGCCGAAGTCCTGTACTCCAAAGTGATAATATTGGGAAATGGAGCCCTGAGGAGATGTTTGTATAATGAGGTCAGATCTCTCATGAATGGAATTATAGAAAAGATCCCCCAGAGCTTAATTATCGCTCTGTCATATAAGAGCACAAAGAGACACTGCTTTGAGTTTCTCAGACTCTAAGGTCTGGTTAGATGTGCGTTACCTTCTTTTTCTGGCCTGAACTCTCTATAGCAGGTAAAACCCACAGTCATCCTGGCTCAGCTCAGCCTTCAGGAGGAACTGTGTGGATTCCAAGAGCATCGCTCATTCTCCAAACATTTTTTCTTGTTTGTCATCCTTTGCTTACTATGTTTATGTCCTGCACTATTCAGAGAATTGAACTCACTCTGCAGATTACACTTTCTACATCTTTACTCTTGAAATTTTATTACTTTATCTGTGTATTTTGCAACCAGTTCTTAAGCTGTTAACGGGCACTGAGAATATAGTGAACAAGTGGATGAGTGATGAAGGAATGGTTGGCTTCAACAGACATGAAGGCCAAGAACAGCCACGTGACATTCCTTGTGTCAGTAGGGCCTGTGGATCTGAATCTGTGAACCCAGGCTCAGACCCACAATGCAGAGGGAGAAGGGCAACACCTTTTCCTTGAAATACCAGAGGCCCAGGAAGTGTGGCAATGTAACTGCCTCAAATTTCAAAGAATCTCCATGTTGAAAACCACCCAAAAAGAAACCAGTTATTTTAACAGCTCATGACTGCTTTATTGGCAATATAAATGTCGCAGACATCCTTTTGTTTGTCTTTCCTTCTGCAAAAAAAAAAAAAAAAAAATGTGTCTCTTGAAAATCAAACTATGATTGGGAACCAGAAATGGATGCAGGAGATATTTGCATTTTTTGGGAGGTCATTAAGACAATCATGAGGTGTTTGGAGTCAGAAGTTTGTGATGAGCATTCCTGTATAATAGTTTACCTTAACCTCACAGTAATCTTGTGACTTGAGTAGAGTGAGGGCAAGTATTTCCACTTTAAAGATGAATACATGGGTTCAACAAATCAAGATAAGCTACTTACCCAGGAGCGGTACCAATGAATGGGGAAGCCAGAACGCCAACTTTGATGAATATTCTTCCCATTCCGTAATGCCACGACTAAAATTTAGAACAAATAGAAGAAAGAACATATCATCCATCTCCTTATTTCTTTCTATACTCATGAATCAAGCCAAGCTTGGGTTTCAGAGGCTGAAGAACATGTGTGGTGGGCTATCTTTGGAAACTTTATCACTAAGCTGATGATAATAGGTGGTAGGGCTTTGGGAGGTAATCACATGAGGGCTCTGCCTTTCTTAGTGCCCCCCTAAGAGGTGCCCAGACATACTTTCCCACCACCTGCACACAGAATAGCAAGGCACCATTTATGAACCAGGAAACAAACTTTAATCAGATAATAAACCTAAACCAATCTGGGCTTCTCAGCACCCAGAAGTCTGAGCAAGAAATACTTGTCCTTCAGAGGTATCTCATCTGTGTTAATTTTTCAAAGAAGCCCAAGTAAACTAAGACAAATACAATTATGGAACTAGCTCTTTCCTTTCCTCCCTTAGCTTTGGATGTTGGGTATTTTGTCTCAGTAGTTAGAGAAAATAAACTGTGACTATATTTGGGACTAAATATTGGTCTATCTTCCTGAGTCCCACTGTTTCCTGGATCTGTAACCAGTAAATTCTGTTGATAAAGAGTGAGGCCCACTAATAAAAACAGAAATTAGCAACTTCTACATCTACTGTAAATTAACACCATCCAAAGTGCATCCTTATCACTTCTAGAATTTCCTCACTTCTGGTTGTTTCCTTCTTAACAGGCTGAAAATGTGTTTTCAAGGAAGACACTTTCAGTCTAAGCTGATAACCTAGCTCTTGCTTTAATCATTACTAATTTCAGTGTGTGATATACCCAGATCCTGGGATGATGGTGGTAGGTGTGAGACAGAAAGCAGTCTGTGAGGATTGTAGAACATCTTCAGAAGTTCTTTGATAGTCTTGTCAATGATAAATGGCATTTATATCCCTTCCTATCCCCAGCATGTGCATAGCTAGCGCAGCTTGTTCCAAAACAGTAGAGTGCAGCTCTGGAGAGCAGCGTGATCCCCAAGACTAGATCCTCAAAATAAGGGATCTTTCAGGGTGTCAGCTGGAACTCATACCTCTGCACACCTAAGGTGCCAGGGAGGATGGAATTTTATTAACAGCTCAGAGAGGCATTATTTTAAGGCACCAACCTAAACCAGAAGATTCCCAATGTGACTGAATCTCTGTGTCAACTGTGAGGAAGAACTCATCTAAAAAAGGCAAGATTGGAAAAGAACATTGAACCAAAATAGTTTTGTAAAAGATTTGAATTTCATGCAGTGATATTTAAAATTATTCTGTGAACGTTGATTTATTAGGCTATAAAGGTTTATCAGTAAATGGATATTTTGAAACATGATATGTACACACACACATGCATAAAGAACACATTCTGTCTTTCTGCTTCTCTCCTATGTATGTATGTGTGTATGTATGTATGTATGTATGTATGTATCTATCTATCTATCTATCTATCTATGTCATCTATCTATTATCTATCATCTGGTACACTAATCAGTATGAGTGAGTGTCATTCAATTCATTGAATATCAGATAATAAATATTTATCATTTTCCTGTCTTTTTGAGCAGGTACACTGGGGACCCTTATTCTCAGGCCTTCACACTCTGACCTGTTCTACCACTAGTTGTTCTGATGTTTAGGCCTTGGACGTTGAACCAGAAACCCAATGACAGCTTTCAGGCCTTCAGTTTACAAACAGGAGATTGTAGGACTTATTTATCTCCATAGCAAATGAGCCAAATTCTTATAATAATATCTATCTATCTATCTATCCATCTATCTATTTATCTATTATCATATTGCTTACTGGTTTTGGGTCCTTGGTGATCCTTGGCATACATGAGTAAATAAATGAGATAAGATTTTTATAATTAGAAATCTGAAATATAATCATAATAACAATATAGATATATAAAGAATAAATTAAATATCAAAGTTTTCAGTGACTAGAGATAATCATTAACATTTGAAAATGTACCTACAAATATTTCTCTATGTATATTCATTCATTTATGAGGTTATTCCAGTTTAAAACGTGGCAGGTAGTAACATATGAAAAAAAGTATGGTTCTTGATTTTGTTGTATCTCCAGGATAGCATCAGTGTGGATAATAAAGAAGAAAATGGCTAAAGGAATAAATAATTAAATGTTGTATCGAGGGCTATGGCAAAGGGATAAAATGTTTGTGATAGAGCCTGAGTAGTTTACCTAGAGTGGTCAAAGAGGGTTTTGAGGAAGAAGAGGAGTTTAAGTGAGACCTACCGAACAGATACCATGACCCAAGGAAGGACAGATCAGAGCAAAAAATTAGCAGGGAAAGGCACTGAAGCAACAAAAGGCTTCATGTGATCACAGCTCTGAGTCTCCACCAGCAGTAGGCCAGAGAGAAGAGGCCACACCCTGGCTGCAGGGCACAGAGAAGACAGATTCAGGAAGGTCAATGAAGAGGTGGACAAAGGGATACAGTGAAGACTTGGGATATTTTGCCCATGGAAGAGACATTAAATTGATTTTAAGCAAGGGTTGCAGTTTGGGAAAGTTATATGGGTATATAAATATACTAATAACTTTAGAGAAATAGGATTATAATAAACATACTACTCCTTTACTGCTGCATAAAATGAGCTGAATGGCTGCATGTGTGGACAAATATCGCTCCCCACTATTATTTAAATGACCATAGAGTATTCTTCTATTGCATGTAGTATCAATAATTTAACCACTTGCTTATGGATGGACATTTAAGTTGGAGCTGTAATAAAAATAAGCTGTACTGAGCATCCATACAGTATGTGCTATTATACACTTCCCTGAAAAAGTTGTTGGGTGAAATATATTGAAGGCAATTGCTGAGTAAAAGAGATATGAAGTATAAATTTTGCATATTATTGCTATATTATTCTCCTTTGAAATTTATAACAGTTTCTATTTTCTACAGTGTTAAACTAATGTCATTATTCTCCTCCACACCATCCATACTATCTGATCTTCCTAATCTTTGGTAATAAGATGGGTTGAAAGATAACTATAGTTATTTTTTATTTTATCACCTCTGATTTTTAATGCCTTTTAAAATATTTCCTGTGTGTGATTCATGTTTTGGGAATTGTACACTTGCATTTATCATGTTATTGTTCTCTTGGCCTAACGTTTTTGCTTACTTTCTGTCATAGTTCTGAGTACAAAGTTAATCACTATTTTAAATTTCAATTTTTATTATCATGTAGTTATACTCATCAGCTCTCTTTATTTTTTGTTTAAATTCAGACTTTGACAGAGGTATAAAATGATAATGTCCTGAAGGTGCCACAACTGAAATAAAAATTTATAACAACACAAAAGTGTTAATATTACATATTTGGAAAGTCTAATATGACTTACTGGGTCACTGTTGTATACAGTAGAAATGGTTAGTCAACTGAGTGTCCAAAAATCAAAAACTTTCACATTAAAATGAAGAAAATTAAAATAAGAAAATCTTGCAATAGTAACAGTATTAATACATATTCACAGTTACTTAGCAAATATGTACAGGATTTTATTATAAAACTGAAAGGACTTCTTTATAGTGAGTGACAGAAGGAACAAATAAATGCACCACCAAGTTTGAAATGAAAAAAGATTCAATGTTGAAGAAATGGCTGCTGGTTCATACTTAATGTACAAATACAATGTGCCTCCAAAGTCCTAATGACACTTTTAATTTACATAGCTTTTTTGAAGTTCATCTTGAAAAATAAATGTACAACAAATAAGAAATCCAAATCTTAAATGGAGGTGCAATGAAAACACAGATTTAACGGCATAAATTAAACCATATTATAAGCCTATGTTTATTAAAATAGAAATTGTCACCAAAATTGGTAGAGTGATGAATGAAAAAAAAAAAACCCAGATTAAAGGACGTAAAGGAATCTCAGATAAAATGAAGAAAGCACTGAAACCAGTGGAAAATATAGATTATTCAATAAACTGTATTGAGTCAAATGGAAAGCCAGTGATAAAAAAGCTAAAAGCCAATTTTTACTTGAAAATATATTCTAATGAAACTGAAATGTATGTAAAAGTGAGTCAAAGGGGAATAGGTTTTTATGTATACTTAAATAAATGAGGTTATTGTCCTCACTTGAGGAAGAAGTGATGATGACAATAGAGAGGTGGCAGTAGAGAGAGACAGATGGGTGCACGTGGGGACATAGAGGAGTTGGCACAATAAGCTGGCGACTGTCTAAGTGAGGAGAGAACAGGAAGAAGAAGGAAGGAAGCTGGGCTCTTCTGCTGCAAGGCACAGAGGATATACTGGTGTCATCATCACCCATGACAACTCCCCCTTTCCCAAGCCAGAAAATTCTCAGTGGACCTCAACTAGGTCCACTTCTGCTCTATAGCAGTCTCTGCTTGGTTAGATTTGTGGTGACTTTAACTAACTGACTCACCTACAGAGACTTTAGAACTGCAGGTAATCCCGTTCAAAACTTGCCTAACCATCTGTCTTTGTGACATCAGACTCATGTCTAACACCTAGACTCCATCAGGTTCTTCTGGTCATAGCAAACTCTTCATCTGGGCTGAATGAGCTGAGGGAAATGGTGGTGCTGGTAGTCACCTCTTTCAAGGTACCACTTCCCAGTAGTGATCCTGTACAATTTGGATCTCAGGGCATTGATAAACTGCGTATGGATATTGTGATGGATTAGGTGTGCCTCTGTACAAGTCATGCTCAAGTCTTAATGTTAAAGACTTCAGAATATAACCTTTTTTGGAGGCAGGGGTCTTTATAGTGTTAATCAGATTGAAGCAAGGCCATGAAATAAGCCCTAATCCAATAAGATTGGCATTCCCCTGAAAAGAAATCTGAAGACAAGTGCATAACATACACACACATTCAGAAAGAGAGAGAGAGAGAGAGAGAGAGAGAGAGAGAGAGCACGTCAATCTTCCTATAAACCAGGAAATGTCAAAGATTACCAGCAAAGGCCCAAAAGATAGAAGAAAATTGTAGAATAGATTCTTCCTCATGGCCCTTAGAGGAAATCACCTTCATCAACATCTTGATTGTGAACTTTTAGCTTCTTCAATGGTTAAACAAATGTCTGTTTATAGTACTCCACTTGTGCTTTGTTAAAGAAGTCCTAAAATAACAATAAAGTTCTCAACACATTTTCTGTTTCCTATAGAGAGTAGTACCTTGATTCACGAACTTAATTAACTCTGTGATTCTAGGGAAGATGGCCACATTTATGTTTGTCATTTGGTGTAGGGTTCACAAGTGGAGGCAAAAATTCTCCAAATGCTTCTGTGTTGAGCCAAATTGTTAGCACACAGACGCATTAATGAACTGAGCTGGTACTGTACATTTTTAAGGCTAAGGGAAGTCAAAAGATGGAAGAAATACTCAAAACTAACATAATTTTTCTATTAATCAAACTTTACAGAGACTGATTATGTAGTTTTAATTAAAAAATTATGTTTCTGGAAATTCCAGTACCTTATATAACTCAGAAACCTTCATTGAAAGTGAAAAAACCCTGCGGTAGGGTGGGTAGGGCTATGGGAAAAAATGAGAATTAAGTTGTGTCTTATACTGGTACAAATCCCCATTATGGAGTGCAATCATGATGTGTATATGTAATGTACCAATAAAGATAAAAAAAAAAAAGAAAGTGATAGAAAACCTGTTAGTAACTAAATTGGAAAATAACATCAAAAGATTCTAGATCAGATCAACTGTCCACAAAGCCTTCAAAATGGGCAAACAGGGACAATGTGGTAGAGAAATGCTGCCTGTTCCTTAGTCAGGCATGTGAGGGTTCCAGAATCCCAGGGCCACTTGGCCAAAGGAGCAAACCAAGTCTCGCTGGAGAAAACTGTCACATACTTTATCCATCCCTAGCAGCCAGACAGTTGGGATATCTTTCTCTCTTCCACAATATAGTGTCAGGATTGATAATGGTGGCAATTACTAAAGCAAGCTGAGAGTGCTTAAAGGAATCCACATGGCACTAACCTGACACTGTCACTGAGGAGAATAGAAGGAAGTGCCCAGCTACTGTCCAGAGGCGTTACACCATCCATGGACAGATAACCAGAGCACATCTGAAGGAAAGCCCAGCTCAGATTCAGACTCTTATGAGAGCTCAGATTTTGGCTTCATGAAATTTCACCATCATAATGATGATGATTATTTACTTTTGCTTGAATCTGATTTAGTTATGAGAAGCTATATCAAGAAACAAAACAGCATTAGGTATATTTTTCTAAGCTCTAATGATAGGCATCTTAGATGGAATTTTGGAGTAGAAGAGGAACACAAAGTGAAAACTCAGGACACTGGATGAGTATGAATTTTGTTAAGGATGTATTAATATTGGTTCACTGGTTTTGACAACTTTTCATTCTATGTGAATATGGTAATAATGGGAAAAAATGGAGGTGGGTTTTATAGGAACTTTCTTTAATCCTCATAAATTTTATGTGAGTCTAAAATAAATTCTAAACCATACAGTTTCTATAAACTGATTAGCTGAAAGCTTGAGATAGGAGGATCTCAAAATTATGAAAAAACTAGAAATGTAGCTCAACTTCCCCAGCACTGAGTTCATTCCTCACACTGCCAAAAACTTGGTTAGAGACACTCTCTGCTCTCAGGAAAAAAATAAAAGTTTCTAATCATCCGTACAAGAAGTAGAACTAATCTCTGTGGTGCTTTCCTCTGCTTTTAGAGCCTGGAGAGCGAGAGGGGGAGAGGCTCCTGTCAGGCCTCAGCCCAGCCACTCCTTCCGGGCCATGGACAGGAAGAGCAGAGTTAAAGACGCGCGATGGTAACAGCATGGAAAGACAGCGCTGGATGAAGGCTGGTGTGGGGCAAAGTGGTTCTGGAGGCCAAACCTAAGGAACTGAGCCAAGGTGGTCTGCAGAATAAAGCAAGCTCAGCCACAATGGTGTGGCTAAGTTTCCTAATCAAGGTTGCTCCACAGGAAGTAGGAAACCTTTCACAAACCACTCCCACCAAAGCCTGCTTTGTCACAAATGCTGCCTGTGATTTTTAAAATTTAAAACAAAGCACTTTGTTTTCTTATTTTATAAAATTCAAAGCAGGAAAAAGAAATGATAGAGCTGGTTGGAGGTGAAAAGACAGTAAACAAATTCCCAGCAATGCAAGAACATAAATGAAAAGGAAATCGGCAGGCATGGAAATCTGCAAAATATTTGGGAAAAGCCAGAGACTTCTTAAAGCTGTTTTACTTGAACTTTAAGGATAGGGTGGCCTTAGCTAGCCCTCATGTTATAGAAAAACAAGACCAAACTAGAACCTTGCTGTGAGAGTTGGCCAACAGCTCCAGTTGGACAGTGATCTCTTGTTGTTTCAATATCGCCTCTTGGAAAGGATTGCAGCTAAAAATAATTTCCTGAAGCCAAATCTCGGTATCCAGAGAACAAATCTGGGAAGTGCCTCCAAGCCTGATGCTTCTGATTACTCAGGTTTACAGAAAATTGTTTTCTGGGGAAAGGTTCCATTTGCTCCATTTTTCTAAACATATTGATCTCTAAATCATTGTTTTTTATAGCATGAGTGTCTTTCTAAAGATGGGAAGAGCTGAAATGCTCAAGTAAGCAGAAAGCCTGAGATGAATGTGTTGATGTAAATATTGGTAAAACAAGGGCCCGATAATCACCTTTCTACCACTGAAACGTCAAGGGTCTACAGTCTCCAAAATGACAGTTTTACAGAACCACATAGGAGACCTGAATAGTGATCCATTGAAAATGCTCTTCCTGACCATCTGAATTCTCAAGAAATTCTAAGATAGAGTCTCCACTTATTTGCAAGCAGTAAACCTAAACCTGAAAATTCAGTGCACTACTTAGGGTCAATAGACCCCTAAAATTAATACCAGTGACCCTAAAGAGAGGTATTTGCACTACAAGTGTGGTTTGTATTGTAAGTTTATATTTCATCGGTATTTACATGAAAGATTTATTTAAGGGAATATTAACATACATGTTTTGATTCTATGTGAAATTTTTGTTAGTAAAATGCTTTTGTATATTCTAGGTTAGATCTTGGCTAAAAACTTGCTTAGTTGCCTCCAGGGAAATGCAGTTTCTATTTTAAATGGCTTAAAGAAGATTTGGAAGGAAAAACAAGGCAACAACAACAACAAAAATCTGACTAGAAAGGCAATCCTGCTTATTAGTTCCTTTAAATTGCTATGTTAAAACTTTATTAGAAAAACAGCTCATGTTATTTAACTTTTGTTTTTCTTCTCACACAAGATTATATCCAATTTAGAGCAAAGGTTAAAGTAGTACATACTCATAAGTTCAAATAGAAATTAATTTTACTATTCCTAATGAGATGTCACTGGCAGTTGTCATCTGTCAAGATTCATTTCTATTAATAGCTGGACAAAAACTATTATTTTTGTCTTTCTTTTTCCTCTGTAAGGAAAAAGCCACAACATCACTGAAAGTTATTTAGAGAAGGCACGTGCACACACAACTTAGTTTTCTTGTTAAACATCTCTTAATCATCAGGCATTATTTCTGTTTAATTAGTCTCCTTCAAAGCCTACCTTCTTTGCCAAGATCTTTCTCTGCCGTAGAAGAGGGCTCCCACCTGTTTTGTCGGTATGAAATTTGTAATCAGGTGATATCTTTTCTTGCAAAGATTGAAGGAATTAAATGACAGACAGGCACCGCCTCACTTAGGGTGCTTAGCTCGTGTGAAGGAAGACACATTAGCTCTGAATGTGGAACCGCCTGGCTTGAATGCTATGACTCTATGTGAAAGACACTCTTGCTCTGTGTGAAGGCTGGGGCAGATTGTACTAGCATATTTCAACCTCATTATTTGCACTGGTTTTAGGGAATGACCAGCATTGCTTCCGAGATAACTCCCTGTGGTGACATCAGAACAAAAGCTTCCTTAAAAACATACAACTAAGCAAATACAAAGAGCCTTGGCCTCAAGTTTTCCTTCTCACTCTTGCTCCATTGATTGATTTTATCCAGATAAAACAAGCTGGAAGCAGTTCATATTTTTCCTCCCTACCTTTGCTCTTTTGCACCCTGGCTTTTGTCTTCTCACTATTGTAATGATTCATCTTCATTATTAACTTGACTGGGTTTAGAGATACTTAGCAGATTTGCATACAAAATTCTCTATGAGCTGTGGGTGTTTCCAGAGATGATTGGCATATGGGCCAGCAAACAGAGGGGTTATGACTTGCCCTGATGTAGTGGCTACATCCAGTAGGCTTGCATCCAGCATAGAACGAAAAGAGAAAGAGGATGAACCTAACCAGTGCATTCAAGACAAGTCTGAACAGTGCCATTATCCCTGTGCGTGGGCTCTTTTGCAATAAGGATCTCAGACCCCAGACTCAGGCCTTTCAAATGCAGACTTAGGAAGGACTGTCCAGTGGGCTTCTAGGCTTCTGCCTCAGGCTGGCGCTGCTATTTGATCCCTCTTGTTATGAGGCTCCCAATTTCTTGGACCGAGCAGCTCCAGGATCTTCCAGCTCTGCAGGGCTCAGCCGTACACCGGGAGATCTTGTGGATCTGGTCCCTACACCTATCTGTCAAATCCCCCTGCACACATAGACAGGTGTGTAGATGTTATACAGAGATTATCCTATCAGTACATATCCTGTTCTGAGGTGCTCCGTGATCTGCTGAATGTTGAAATCCACTCTCAGAGTCTCCCTGCCCCTTATCTCACTAGATCATCCTTGTTTCCATCTCATTAGTGTACCAGATGTTTACTAGTTCATTTTACTATGAATGATGTTTTTAAAAACTCGCCAACATAGTTGGTGCTTCATTTACTAACCACATCCTTACTGAGTTCCTCCTGTGGGCCAGGTACTGTTTTAGACCCTAGAAGTTCAGCACAAGCAACACTCACCAAGTCCCAGCTGGAAAAAACAGACAACAGCAACAAAAGCTCTTCAGGAAAGAATGCTCCCAACACGTGGGGGATGCATGTATGAACCTACGGAGGCAGAGGGGCATGGAGGGTAAATTTCTGAAACAAGGAAAGTCAGAAAATAGGATGTTTTCACTCTAGGTGAGCAAGGACTGCAACAAAGCCACCAGTTCTGTTTCCAGGCCCAGATGTGGCGGCTGGAGCTGCTGAGGGCCACGGATGGTGTGGAAATGGTCAGATTCTAGGTGTTTTTTCAAAGAAGAGCCAAAGGAAACACTGACAAACTGCATGCGAGTGGTGTGAGCAGAAGGGGGGCTGTTGTGCATGGGTCCAAGGCTCTTAACCTGAGCAAATGAATGAATGAAGTTGTCATTTACAGAGATGGCGTTGCCTCAGGGAGAAGCAGGTTTATAGGAAAAGCCTGAGGTCTCTAATTTGGACATGTAAGACTAGAAATGTCTCTTAGAAAACTGAATGGATACACCACAGAAGCAGTTGGCTGTGTGAGGTTAAATTTCAGCACAGGGTCACTTCCAGGTAATGAGTGAATGTCAAGCTATGGGATATCTTCATCCTGCAATAGGATGGCGCCGAGCGTGGTATGCAATGAGCACATACATCATCTATATGTATACTGCTCATTCACCATCCTGCATTACTATGCAGTCAAGTACAGGAAGAACTTTAATTTTAATAATTTTCTTAATATCTTATGCAATGGTGGCCATTTATTTGATTAACTTCAGTGGGACAGGAAATTATAATAAATTTCTGTGATAACACATATGCTATGTAGGGGGGAAACATTCATTTCTACGTGTTTCCTGGATATTCTTTTACCCAAGAGACATTTATAGAGACTCTATTATGTGTCAGCCCCTGACTGTATGCAGATTACATAATGATAAATAACAGGCAGCCTCCAGACGTCAGGAATTTAACGTCTGCGGAAGGAACAGGCAGGTGCATCAAGCTGTTAATGCTGGGTGCGACCCTCTCAGCCAGTTGCTGCTCAAATGAGGCTCAGTGACACAAATTGCTGACTTTCAGAACAGGACCATCCCCTCTCCTCACACAGAAACTCATGGCTGGCCACACATGTCAAGTGATGTTTGCTAAAGCAAAGCTGGTCCTCAAATACAGAATTTCTATTTACACAGCACAGTTTGCCATTGCATTAAACTGGCCCATTTGACTCCATCCTAAGACTGACATCATTGTATAAGTGTGCTGCCATCTCTGTGAATCTGAGAAGGAAAAGCAAGTGATTTCTAAGTTACTTACGTGCATTTGAAAATACTTGTGCGAGGAGCCAGTGTGGAACATCAAGGAATGCTGCTCTGATTCTCTCTGAGTGGCTTTGGACAAGTACTTGATATCAGGAGCATCTTTTATCCTCTTCTGTAGGATGGATTGAAAAATAATTGTTTTGTTAAGTTGGCACAGGGATAAAAGAAATCAGCATAGCTGAGTGCTAGGCTTGGAGAAAATGCTAAGCCCTGGGACACTCACTGTGGTCCACGCAGATGTGACGGAGAACAGGCCTAGCAGAGGCGATGGGATGTCAAGACGCTCCCTGGAATCCTCTGGCCATTTGCTTTGGGCTGGCCAGGTGCTGTGGTTTTGGTCTCGAGGTCCCGCCGGAGCTGTATGTGGTCATAGGTGGGTGAATCTAGAGTGTGTGAGGCTATGATTAAAGGCCTGTGATTACTTAACCACCACACGTGAGTGACTGGTTTGGCATCGCCCTCATCCCAGTAGTCTGAGCATACTAAAAGGAGCAGAGAGGTGCTGCTACACTCTTCTGTTTTTACTCTTTTGTGTGCACCATGTCATTTCTCCTCTGTGATGCCTGTTTGCCATTCCCGCCTTAGAGCCAGTCAGTTATGAACTGAAACCTCTGTGAGCTGCAAACCAAATAAACTCCTTCCTTCCCTAGCTTTGGGTGTCCCATATTTTGTCTCTGCAATGAAAAAGGTAACTAAAACACTAGCCCACTGTTACTGTAAGTGTGAGAAAAAGCTTAGGGATTCAAAATAAACCTTTTGCAATAAGTTTAATTTTTACTGTCCAGGAAGCATTATATTTTATTTTCTAATCTCCTTCATCTATTGTCTACCTTCTGAAGAATTTTCTGGTAAGAATACTTAAACCACCAAAACATTAAGAAGTGCTCCATTACATTTCTTTTCCTAATTTCAATTCTCACAAGCCAATTCCCACCAAAATAATATGATCGAGTGATTGGGACTGATATGCACATGGAAGGAAAGTTTTACAACCAAACTAGTGCATTCAAGACAAAAACTGAGCACTGTGACTTTGTGATACTGAGGAGCAGGGGAGGGGCATGGGCTCAGCGTGCTGATGGAAAAGATGGATGGATTCACTGTGTCCCAGCTGCTGGTTATTGCTTACATCTCTCTCTATTACACATTTCTATGCACCTTATTTTGACAGATAAGAAAATAAAGGCTCAGAATGGCCATGTCCCAGGCTCACCTGGGATTAAGCATAAAATACCCAAGCCAAGGAGCTTCTGCCTCTAAGTCCTGTTCCTTTTCTGCTGTATCACATTGTGTCCAAAATCAGGATTTCTCAAGTGATACCATAAGTATCCATAGCTCTTAATGCACTGTGACTCTGTCTTGGGTCTGGAGAGAAACCCAAGAGAAGATGGCCTCTGGGACTGTAGTTGGTGGAGTGAAGGCCCGGTGGCCCTGACTGTCCTACGGGTTCAGCCTTGGTACTCTCTGCTGAAGGTGGTGTAACCCTGTCACAAACTGCTATTTTGTACATTTCCATCAGTTTAGCAATAGCTTTGGCTTCTCATTAAACACCTATACATTCCCCAGCTGTGGCAATGAACATGTTCCAGATATCAACAAATCACAAATATTTCTGTTGGTTGAGGCTTATCCCAAAGATGCCATGGTGGAGAGTTTTCACCATGAGGTATTCACTCCAGGCCTCACCATGGAAGATGTTGAAATTCACTTCTGTTGACCAGCTGATTTCTCTGGTGAAATATTCTATTTCTTTGTTCCTCTCTGACTACACTCTTTATTTCCCCACAAGTTCGAGATTCTTCAGAATATCAGAGAACAATTTAGTGTCAGCTAAAGGGCACTTTTCTCAAAATACATTTGCCTGCCCTTTACAAAATCCAATTTATATCTCTTTTGCATAGTTCCTCAGGGTTCTTTCCTTCCACATCTTCTCTGAGAAAAATGAATTCCATTGTCCCTCATTCAGGGTCCCCTAGAATTTTGAGACCCCTGGTAAGTCAAGTCTTCTCTCTGTATACACAAGTATTTATAGGACTTTTTAGGATTTTGTTTTTCTCTTAAAATATAAGTGACCTAACATTTAATTTGCCCATCTTGACACCCTGCTTCCTGTTGTCTATAATTATCCCTCTCTGATGGTATTTGTTAAGTACAGTTCCCCTTTTACCTCCTGGCTGCCTCACTCCCACCACATTTCGTGTTGAAGGGTGCAGCATCCTGATCTGTTCATACCTGAAGAATTCCAGAGTTAAAGCAGGGACTGGGGATAGCAAGTCTGTGTTGAATTGATTGGTGCTTTTAAATTGTTAGAGGAATTAACATTTGTTAGGCTTTTTGGTGGTAAACACCTGGTGCCATCTTGCACTTGTGGGTATTCACAGGGTTCTTTGATTAGAATAATGGTGATTTTGAGATCTGCTCATCCTGCCATGAGAAGACCTGAGCCCTGATGCCCTGCTTTAGCTGCAGCCAATAAAGGATGCAGCCAGGTAAATAAAAACTCCAGCTTCCACAACTGGTCACCTGTTCATGAAGGTATCCTTGTTTCAGTTCCTCTCCTATGTTAGTTTCATGGAACTGACATGAAATACCACAGACTGGGAGGCTTAAACACAGAAATGTATTGTATTCTGGAAGTCTGAGATCCAGTATCAGCAAAGTTGTTTCCTTCTGGGGCCTCCATCTGTCCTTGGCTTGTAAATATCTCTTTACCTTTCATCTTTACAGATATACTTGCTGTGCACATTTGTGTCTGTGTATGCTCCTCTCCCCTTCGTATAAGGACCCCAGACATTTTGGGGTAGGCCTCTCCTCATGACCTCATTCCAAACCAATCACCTCAGAAAGAGTCTGTCTCCAAGTACAGGTGTACAGTGAAGGACTGAAGGTTAGAATAACTGTTAATTCAATCTTGGGGGAGAGGTAGTTAACCCATAATGCCCATTTACCTGTTTCTTGCTTTCATCACCCAGATTAAATTCATATCTTCAATTCCCTGTCCATTTGCTCCAGAGAGAGCTCAAAACAAAGTCAATTTTGCATTTTCTCTTTCATTCTTTGTAAACGCCTTACACTTCTGTCATGGTGTGATTATCTACATCTAACAAGTGGGACAAACAAACTCAGTGAATCAATACACATTTCCACTACTGGTTTTATTTCTGTTTTGCTTTTTGTTGTGCCCAGGATCGAGCTCAGGGCCTTGCCTATGTTAGGCTAGTACTCTGTACTGAACAGTCCTTCAATCCAGCTGTAGCAATTCTTAAGGGAAACTACCAAGAAATGTGGATCTGTGTGAGCAGAAATGTCAACATATTTATGTCCTGCCCTTGACTGTTGTGGGTGCTGGTAATCTCCAGAGGTCTCTCGAAAGCTTGCACAGAACAGAAGATACTGCAAATAAGAGCTCAGTGGTTTTAAGAAGTTTCCACCTGCCCCAAAGGTACCAAGACCTATACTTGACCAGCTTTTTCACATTCCCCCATCTTCCTTGGAAGGAAGAACAGTGACACTTACAGAATAGCATTTTTATTTCTCAGAACAACTGAACGAGCCACCATGGAGCAGATTGCAGGGGAGACATCACGCAGGCCCAAGGGGAATAGGCAGTGGATGAGTTCCTGTCCTCGCAAAGTCCTCTGTGAAAAAAACCAGTCAGATTTCACTGTGAAGAAAGTCCTTGTTTCCAATATGGAAAGAGATGTATTTTTTTTTTTTTGGTGATTCAGCATTAACTGAGAGCTAATATTTCCTCCCCAAGTAAGACTGCAAGAAAACATTAGGTTTACACAGATCATTAGCATATTTTATTTCTACTTTTGTGCCATGCAATGATTTAAAATTTTCCATTAGCTCTATATAAGTGAATAAAGAGACAAACAGTTTAATAATATACTTTATGTTCTAAAGTACCATTTCTGTTCAGTAATCAATGTAACAATAACCAATAGGATGCTTTATACAGTGGAACCTTGGCTTATGAGCTCAATTTGTTCCCAAGGGGTGGTTATTACTCAAGTTGGTCAACTGAAGGCTCAGGCTCCTTATACAGCTTTCAGTCTCTCTCCTGTCCACAGGCAGATCTCCCTGTGCTTAGAGAGACACTGATCCAATGTTTCTAATTAATCCCATGCAAGAGGGAATGTTGTGATGCTCCTTTCAGTACTGTGCAGGGGTTCAATCTGTCTCTCGCCTGACCCGTCTCCTCCTCCTGCTTCTTTGCCTTTCTAACATTTTTGTTACTAGTAAACCTATAACTTTACAATTGACTACACAACATCTGAAGGCACAAGAAACTTGCACTTGAGTCCTAACTCAATATTTTGTTCATAAATTTTGTTCCAAGTTGTTCATACGTCAAGTTGGTTGTAATTTGAGAGTTCACTGTGTTTTTTCTTACCAAGTCTTCAAAATATGGCATGCATTCTATACTTAATAGCACATCTCAGTTCAAACTAACTATGTTTACATGGCTAAGAGCACAATTCTGCCATTCTCACCCTGGAATTGAGCTTCAGGTTCATAGCCAAGAGAAGAAGTACTTGCAGAACATGTCCCGAAGAAGCCTACACACTGTGAGAGAGTGGCAGGTCTTCCAGATCTGTGGACATCGCTGAAAGCACAACCTACTAGGTCTGGAGACCTGCAGGAGCTGCTGGGCTTGACATCAGCTCTTCCAGTGACTATGTGTGCACCTGTCTTGGTTTTTCATCCATTCAGTGGGGATGGCACAATCTAGAACTAGTGGTTTCTTTTTCATCTCCCAGCTCCCACCCCTTGGTCTGAAAGACACCTCTTCTGTGAGAGGATCTGACATAGCTCTCAGGATATCACCCTCACACTGCACTTCTGATACAGTCAAAGTTGTGTTGTCCCCCTAAGGCTGGGATGGATGATCCAGAGTCAGGGGAAACAAGGGCTTCCCTGGCATGGACAGCCAGCCAGTCAGGCATGAGTGAGGACAGGGGCTCAAACAGTGGTCCTCTGTGTCCATGCACACATGGGCCCTGGGACAGAGGAGAACCTGCCAGCGAGCACCAGCTTGAGCTGAAGAGATGACACAAGAAGACAATGAATCCTGATGCATTTTGGCCAGTTAGTAACTCCACACTTAAGCAAACCATAGACAAAACACAAAAACTTTTCCAAGGAATTTGAGAGTTTCCAACCTATTGTAGGCAGCAGGAGATGGACAACAAAAACTTGAACACAGCCCCTTTCTTCAGGAGACTTAGATTAAATAAAGAAGTACATATAAATTATACATGCTATCATGTATATAGTCAGATGTAAAGACACAGGGGTACCAGTGACCAGTGTTTGAAATGCAAAGAAACAGGAGGAGAAGAGAGGCCAGGCAGGAGACAGAGCTGCAGTCGCATGTGGTCCAAGGAGAAGGCTAAGAAAGTGACCTTTGCATGGAGACCAGAATGGGGAGAGAGCCATGAGTCCACAGGAAGCTCAGGTGGACGGAGCAGGGGAGCTGGGAGGCCAGGCAAGAGGCAGAGGCCGCAGTGTGTGACAAGGCCGGATCAGAGCAGAGTGGGGCCTTGAATCTCGGTTTGAGGCTTCTGAGCTGTGATGTGACAGAATTCTATTTACACTTACAAAGGCCAACACTGCAGCCGTGAGGAGGCAACATGGCAGTGAGGATACTGGCTTTATGGGCCCTTATAGCAACCTGGGGAGAGGGCACAGCAGTGTTGACCAAGATGACGACAAGGAAGCAGCAGAGAGAGGTCTGAGCTGGATTCACCTGCATGCAGGTGAGGAGAAAAGGTCATAGTCTTTAACTCAGTAAGCCAGAACTGATCACAGTCTGTGATGCTGCTTCTTTACTATAACTAAAGTGACTGCTCTTTATTGCCCAACACCATTTTCACTACTCATTGCTGCAAACCAAGCAGCTCAAAATGGAGTGGCTGAAACAATGACAGCGCATAAGCTTCGTGGTTCTGTGGGTCGCACAGGCTGTTCTCACTCTGATGGGGAGCGGCTGGGTGCACAGGTGGGCAGCACTCAGCGCTGCAGGCTGTGTGGTGACAGCTGGGCCAGTGTCCGCTGCAACATCCTCTTCTTTAGGGTCTCTCCATGAGCGGCTCAGGCTTCTTCACAGCTGGCTTTTAAGAAACCGGCTGCCCGACATGGCAGAGTGGGAGCTGCAGGTGCCCAAACCTGAGCCCCAGATGACACAGTGTCATCTCCTCTGCATTTTTATAATTTGACACTCAGCTTCAAGAGGAGCAGGCTCAGTCTCAGCTCTTAGTGGGGCTGTGGAGGAGTCACCTGGCAGCTTAGCATGTGGAATGGAAACACCACTTTAGAGGCCAAGGTAAACGCTCTCTCAGACCTGTGATCCATCTGGGTCTCCTCACAGTCCCGTGACATCAGAGGCTCTGACATTTCTTGGGTCTACAAGCCACGAAGCACTTCTGACTCCGCACATTCTGGGGAAATAACAATAATATCCATTATATGGGGATTTCTGAGGACAAAATGAATTATATCATCCTCTTATTTGTGGTTTCTCTCTCTCTTTTTTTTTCCAGACAGGGTCTCTGCTCGGTTTTGTAGTTCAGCCTGATCCTGAGCTCAGTCTTGAACTCACAGCAATCCTCCTGCCTCTGCCTCCCAAGTGCTGGGATTATATGCATGAGCCACCACATCCGGCACTGTGCTATGTGGTTCTGATTGCTGGTGGACGTGAGTCTCCACACATAGCCTTGTATGTGGTTACCAGGGATTGAACCCAGGCCCTTGCTCATGCAAGGCAGGCACCAGAACCACTGAGCTAAATCCTGGGCCCAGTTTTTTCTTTCTTTAGTTTCTCTTACTGTGACCAAGAGTGATATGAAGAGAGTATTCTGAGACATCAAGTGAGAGGACACATTCATATATATATATATATATATATATATATATATATATATATATATAGTGATCAAGTACTTTATTACAAAGTACATTGTTATCATCATTCCACTTTAGCATTAGTTGTTCATGTCTAATTGTAAATAAAGCTTTTCCTTAACCCTGTGTGTATGGAAAAGAAGATAGTTTATGTAGGGCTCAGTATTATCATAGTTTCAGGCACCCACTGGGGGACTTCAAATGTGCTCTTTGCACATAAGAGGGTGCTGTACTGTATGCAGAGCCTTTAGGTGCACCTTTCCATAGCTCAGATGGTAGAGTAGAGGACTGTGTGTGGAGCCCTCAGAACAGCATGGGGAGTGGATGAGCATGCTTTACCTTACTTATTGCCTTGTGGTGGTGGAGGATGGTCATCTTTATCAGCTTCACATCCTGTGGAAATATCAGAACTTGGTTCGGTAGAAGAACTCAGAGTCTAGTTCACAGCTTCCCCAGTGTTTAGACCCACAGACATTCAGCATAAACCTGCCAACTTGCCTAGAGCCACATACCGGGGAGAATGTACCCATGAGATGGTAAACACAAAAGGGCTCTGCAGTCCCTTGGTAGCATTATTCATTCATATCTGATTGGTTTTTTTTATCATGATTTTTATTGAAATAATTGGGAGATCAGCTAAAAAAATGGAAACTCAGGTAAAATAGAACCCAAGGAAATGACAGTAAAAGATGAAAAGTGAAGTATGTGGGATGAAAAAGTACAATATTTATTTCTGAAACTCATATTGGTGCCTGATTACAGACACTCTTAAACATGTGCCATCCAGTTCATGCCAACAGCCTGATGGGACAAATGCCACTGTTAGCTCTTTCTGCTAATCAGAGATGAGGACTCAGTGGGTCCGGGACAGCTGAAGTGATATCCTCAAGTCACCCCTGGAATAGCAGAGCCAGGATCCAAGCTTTTTACTTGTCATGTTGTTTCTCAATATCAGATGCTTAGAAACCAAGTATTTACTACCTCCAACCAAGACACAATTCCATAAGCAAGAGGGCTGAATTCTATACCAGTATTTATAATTAAACATGTTCTATTATCTCAATCTTTAACGAGAACCAGTTATTCAGCAGACTTAGAATTCATTTCACTCCACAAAGAGATCTTAGTCACCTCCTTCCATGTTGTATAGCACTGTGGCGAGAGCACTGATTCTCCTTTAGTTCCTATGTCCCTGGGAGAGAGACGCCAAGATATTCTTTCCTGGAAAGTGAAGGGGAGCTGGAGATGGTAAAGACTTGTCTATGGTCTTACAGTACAAGTGGCTTCAATGCAGAATCTCTGAATCCAAGGCAGTGATCACCTTCTGTGTCTTCAGCCCTGGGCATGAGGCAAGAACAACACTACGGAGTGAATGTTGTAATTGGTATTTCACTATGTTGCACATCTATACCTACACTCTCTCCTGCCTCACAGTGTTTGGACTTGCTATTCCTTCTGCCTAACACTGCAGAATGCCCAGTCCCAAGGGTTAAATGATACCTCTGGGAAACATCTAAAGCCCACACCCAAGCACGTGGCCTTATGATGCTGAGAAACTCTCACTTAGAGGACAAAGTGAAGACACAGGAAGAAGGCCCCAGCTACAAAAGACTGCTAAGACCATAAGCAGTGCCAGAGAGGCTCTGTTATGTTCTCTGTAATGGAGACACCAACCCCAATTTGATCTTGTATTCTATCCTCTATGATCAGACATGATATTCTTGATGTTTAGGCCACCCAGTTTGTGGTCCTTTGTTAAGATAACCACTGGAAACTCATCTTCTTGGCTTCTCTTCATGACTGCCTCTCTGAGGTTAAGTGTGACCCTACCCAGAAAGCCCTTTCTGAATGTTTCATTACCATCTCTCCTTCCATTTGCTTATTTCTTTCCTTACCGTACTATAAAAAAGTTATTTATTTAAAGTCTATGTCTAGACATCAAACTGCTACCTTGAGAAGGAAAGTCCCTGTCTTGTCTCTAAAGAGAGGAAGATTCTAGCACCAGTCATATGACCAATCAGGAACATGGAGGAGGAAGGCTGGTGGGGGGAAAGCGGTGAAGGAAAAGAAGGAAGGGAAGGTGGAGCTGGGCCCAGATACTTTAGTGAAAGTATGTGTGTTACAAACTATGCAGATACAGCGGTGCCTTCCTTCACAAATTTAATTCTCTCCATGATTGTGAAAAGATGGCCATGTTCACATTCATGTGGAAAAGATGGCAACAGTTGTATTTGTCACTAGATCCTGAGTTACAATCAAACAAGCAAGCAAATGAAACAGAACACAATTTTGCCAACGGCTTCTGTTTGCAAACCAAATTGCTCATGAACAAAAGTGTTTTTGAAACTGAGATCCCACTGCATTAGGACTGATATTGTCATCATCATTTTTATATTTTGTTTTCTTTGTTTTATGCCATCACACCCAGATTTTGGAAACTACTTGAAGAAATCTGCTGTTTCCTTGTCTTCGAGTTTATTTCATTGTCAACCATGGATCCTTTTGACTTTGAAATGTACTGATTCCAAAATTTACTAAAAATAAATATTTGCCTTATTAACATACTTACTCATTTTCAAATTGCTTTTTAAAATATCAATCTTCTCTATAGCTGGAATTTGTGTAACCTTTATCGATCCCTCTTTACTTTTAATTACATGTGTTCTTCATCTGTAGCTAACAGTGACTCTTGTCACTGATCCTGTCAGATTTGATGCATGATGCTTTAATTATTATAATTTCTCTTCCTACAATCCTTGCAGGAGTGTCTGCATATATTTTCATAAGTCCAGTTCTTAATCCAAAGAAATGACAAAGTGGACTCTGTGGAAGCAGCTGGCTAGTTGTGGTCCCTCTGTGTATTCTTTAAATCGCTGCCTCTCCAAGCTGAGCTGGAGATAGCACCTCAAGTTCTCTAAAGCTTTATGGCCTGTCCACTTCCTTTATTTTCATTAGTATATCTTTGCAATACACAGTGTTCACATTCTTTGTGTGTAGCTGGCCCATGAACGTAATGCGTTTGCATTCTTTCTATCATTCCCTTCCCCTCTGTTCTCTCTCTTCTCCCTTTATCTCCTGACCTCCTTTTCTTTTGAACCAGATCTATCTTGCCACTTTTGACTATGTATTTTTTAAAAAAATTTTTCTCTTTATAATTTGGATTTCTTATGTAAGAGAGACCACATGACATTTAAGCTTCTGGGTCAAATTTATTTCATTTAACCAGGTGTCAGACAAGGGATCTGAATGTTTAGGGATTCAGTCAGGAAAATCAAAGGATTAGTTCTCCCAAATGTGGGGCACAAACTTCCTGATTTTAGACCTTTCCACTTAGTGGGAGGGGGAGTGGTTCAACAGCAAGAAAATCCAGCTGGAGCAGGTACAGTGTGGTCCAGAGAAGGAAAGAGAAGGAGCGAGAGTAGTCACTTTCTCAGCCTAGCTTTTCTTCTGCACTGTTATCAGGCAGACATGGCTTTGAGGGAAGTAGCCGGGTTCCCTTTTGCTCACTCAGCTAGGAGTCTGATGTGTGTGTGGGTGCAAGTGCCTGTGTGTCAGAGGACTCCGTTATGGGCGAACAAGGGTGAAGGAAAGAGGGTGATGTCTCAACACTGTACCAGTAACTATATTGGGATTTTTCTGCCCATAGGTTGAAAAGCCTTTGGCAGGAATCAAAAAGGGATTGCAATGCTTGGCGGGAAGCTGTCCTGTGGACATGTGTATGTGTGTGTATATGTGGGTGTTGTTGTGGATGACAGAGAAAAAAACAAAGTCTACACATCATAATCCTGTTCTTGCTACTAACTAACTCAAAATCCTCAGAATTATGCAACTTTTCACCTCCTCTGTCTTCTTATTTGGAAAGAATATTGTGAAGTAAAAGCGAGTTTTTACCACGAATATTAAAGTAACAGTTAATACACTGCATTTAAAAGTGTCACTGGTTAGGATAGTGCAGATGCCTGGCTCTGGCTCTGGGCAGTCATGGAGGCTGCGGCTGAGAGGTGGCTTCTCTCTGGTCTTGGAAGGAAGTTGGACTCAGCGTCCCTGCTTGAGGAAAACTGCCTGATCTGGAACATTGGGGAGAAATAAACATACAATATGATAAGAAAGTAGCAGAATCATTTTTCTTCTAGTCTATTCTGAGTAATAGAGAAGTTCTTTCTATTGTATTTAAATTATTTAAATGTAATATTTCTAATCTAAGACTTTTTTTTTCATTTTAATTCAAATCTTTATTGGTACATTACGATACACATCATCATCACATTCAACACTGAGTGTTTGTACCAGAATATGGTATAATTTGCTTCTCACTTTTCCCCGTCCCCCACCTGCCCTGCAAGTCTGCTGTTTCATCCTTGCCATATTGTAGATAGGGAAATGAGACAACCTGTTACTGCTCTGAGGTCACATGCTCATTAACGGTCTAATTTAACCTCCCCAAACTGATGACATCTTAAGTCCCAGGACCTCAGGGCTTGATGGCATTTGGAAGCAGTGTCTTTGCCAGGTGGTATGTACTGAATGAGAGCAGTAGGTTGGGCTATAATCCGGAAAGCCTGGCACCCTTAGAAGAACAGGCTATTAGGGTGCAGACATCCACAGAGTGAGACCAGGTAAAGAAATGTGGAGAGGACACCCCTCAGTGTGAGATGCTGCCCCATGGCAGTCCCATGAAGGAACACTAGCCCTGGCAGGAGGGAGCTGCCCCCAGCTCCTCTTCCAGGACACATCTGTGGGCTCAGTGCTGGCCAGCAGGGTTCCCTAGCTGCTTGCTATGAGGGAGAAGACATGCTGAATGATGAAGCAGACTCCTGCTAACTTTCAAGAGTTCCTGTTTCCTTTTACTGACTTCTACATCCCTCTTGCCTCATCTGGGGCTGAGGTCTCAGGATGACCAGATTAGTCCTTGTCTGACCTCCCCTGTCCCCCTGACAAGAGAAGCAATTTCTCAGTCACCAGCATAGGCTTTCACTTTGTCATCCTGCAGAGGAGTCTGGAGCTGGTGGACTGAGGTGATTACCCATGGACCCCAAACACCAGCTCCTTCTACCTTGACATCATCTCCCTTCCATCGCAGAATAAGCAGAGACAAATCTCTCTGCAAAAGATGTCACTGCTTTCCAACTTTTATGCATTATGCAATATTTTCATATTAGAAATAATTCTGTGCTGTTTAGAAAGAAGATGGAATTGATGCTGACGGAGGGGCCTTTGCCAGATTCCACTGACAGGAGCCAGGTTCTCCTCTGCCAGAGAACAGAGCCAGGGACCTGACAGGCCCATTCCAAGGTGGGCGGGACAAGTTCTGCAGAGAAGCCTAAGTGCCTTTGTGTTTGAAGCCCCACTTCACTGAGTTCCTTGCTTCTCTGTTTCCCTTTCTATTTATCATTTTGATGACTCTGTTAGCATAAAAAAGAAGCTACATTTGGAGAAGGGATCTGGGGTGAGTCCAATTGTGTGGCTCTGAGTAAAGCCTTTAATCTCACTGAGTCAGACTCAAATTTCTCTTCAGTAAAACAGATGTGGGTAAAATAAGCATATTATATTTAAAATTCTTTTTTAAACACTTTCATGCCTAGTACAGTATATGAGATACCATACTCAATCCATCAATTTTTTTTGTTGGCAAAGAAAGGAGGTAACATTTTATTTTATTTTGTCAATTTTGCTATTTTAATATCAGATTACATACACTTTAGAGCAAGAAGCATTACAGGGAACAAAAACAGTATATAATAATAGACGACTTGATGTACCAAAAGATGTAACAACTCCAAATTCTTGTACACATATTAACATAAATTCAAGTTATCAAAAGTTGATAGAAAAACAGAGAGAAATTCTTTGAATTGTTGATACATTTCTCTCAGTTGTTGATAAACCAAGCAGGGAAAAGTTAGTAAAGTTTACATTGATTCCAAAAGGACAGAAAGACCCAACCAAAAAAGAGAACTATACGCCATTCTTCCTATTGAATATTGATGTCAAAATCTTCACTAAGATACTAGTAAACAGAATGCAGAGAATCATTGCGATCATACACCCTGCCAAGTTGTATTCATCCCAGGGATGCAAGGATGGTTCAATATATGTAAATCAATAAACATAAGATACTACATAAACAAATGCAAGGACAAAAACCATACGATCATCTCAATAAATGTAGAAGAAGCATTCAACAAAATCAAACATCCATCCATGATGAAAACCCTACAGAAAACTGGAATAGATGAACTTTATCTCAATCTAATAAAAGCTGTTTACTAGAAACCAACAACCAGCATTATACTAAATGGTCAAAAGCTGAAACATTTCACACTAAGATCAGGAACAAGACAAGGACATCCCCTATCACCACTCCTGCTCAGTATAATGTTGGAAATGAGCCACAGTAATTAGACAAGAGAAAGAAATAAAAGGAATAAAGATAGGAAAGGAAGGAGTTAAACTGTCATTATTTGCTAATGATGTGATACTCTATAGATCCTAAAAACTCAACTGAAGGACTGCTAGACTTAATTGATCTATCAATTTTAATTTCCTTTCTCAGCATCAATTTTTCCATCTCCAACATACATAATACTTCAACTGCTAAACTCTCAGGAAGTAGTCAAGGTTAAGTCATATGTTTATAAGCAGCTAAAAATGTTGTAATCAGACATGTGTGATTGTAGCCATTGTTCTTTCTGCTATTGTGTCTCACAATAGTGCACTGGAAAGGTGTTCAGTAAAAGCTTACTGGATTGAATCATATTAAACCAATTTCTCTTGCTTAGATTTTCAGTTCTTACTGACAACAAATTAAAATTTTTTTCTTAACACCAATGTTAAATTTACTATCATTTTTGTACCAAAAAAAAAAAAAAAAAGAAAAACTTGAATATCAATCTAAGGCTGCATTCTCTACTAAAAATGACCAGTGAAAAATGTTGTCATGGAAAATATACATTAGATTATTTGAAGACCCATGATTTCTTAACACACAAATCATTCTATGGTCAGGGTTCAGTTAATCATTTTCATTTCTAAGGTCATGTTGCTTTAAATATTAGGGCCTAGTGGTTTCTTGTCTATCCCATATGATGAACAGTGACCTCCTATGTTTTGAGGCCTTGAATGCCATAGGCTTTGTGTAAAGCTGCATAACTCTAGCTCCCGACTTTGAATCTCCTCAAGGATGCTAGCTTTGGGCAATCATATCAAATTTTTTGAACAGCAAAGATTTTTGTGATGCACAAATACAGATGGCAAACAATTAGTAAATATATGAGGAAAAACACGATTTTGTTTTCTCTGACTCCAAAGGCTGTGCTGTTGAATGTGTGAGAGCCAGTATCCCAGGATTTGAGCATATAACTCAGATAATAGTCCTTTTACATTTGCTTTTGAGCCTTAGCACAGCAGAAAACCTTCCTTCACCCTCCCAAGCCTTCAAACAAGCATCAGAAGGGCACTGGACTTGGTTCCCACATGCCTGCTCTGGATGTTACCTGACTTTAAAGAGCACAACTCTTCTGTTGACCTCCACAGGTATTCTGGCCATGTCTGTGCAAGTGGCCAGAGCTGATGTGCTCAGGAAGACAGATCAATGTTTTGGGGATCTTTTAAAATGTTTTTAGTACATGTTTGTAATACATGGTGATTACATGCCTCATGGAAAGTTGGTGCATGTTCATTTGTTCTTTATCTGCTTCCTCTACTTTTCAACTCTCTTCTTTCCTTCAACTCTTTGTCCCCTTCCTTTCTACAGCAAGATTTATCTCCCTGTTTTCCACCACATATCTTTTATTTTGCTCTTTATATTTTGGGTTTCTCACATAATATTTAAGCTTGGGTATGAATTATTGCACTTAACATCATGGTCTTCAGGTACACCTATTCTCCTACCTACTCAGGCTTATATTTTTTTTTAGGGCAGAGTTATACTCTGTTTATGGCAGGACAATCCACAGCTCAATAAATTAATGAGTTACGACTAAGCTCAGCCCCCCTTCGATTGCCCCTCGTTCCTCTGGGAGTTGCTGTTTCTTTCCTTTCCTCAGGGAGTCTGGTGGACACCCACACCTGGTTTCATGCTTGCTAGTTTCTTTTATGGCTCACTGTGGTTGCTTAGCCCTCTGATTACAGTGGAGAGACACATGAGATTCCTAACTCAAGGCACCGTGTTATTATTGACCTCAGAAAATGCCTGTGTTTACCTTGTGCACTGATGTCTACAACTGACTGTCACATGAAACAAAACTATCTATGAACTGGAATTAAAGTGTCTATTTATCCTGTACCAGAGGCCTTTGCAGCACCTGGAGACCTTTTATTCTTTCTTCTTCAGAGTACACATGCTTGATCTAGACCTTTATGTTTAAAAAAAATAAGCTTTTATCCTATCTTGTTTTTTATGATTGAAAAAAAAAAACTGTGTATTTAAAGATCAAGCGTCTCCCTCTACTCTGCTGAACAACTGCACTGACTTTCTGTGTTTATCTTGGCTTTGGCATGCATGCCTCTCTTTCATCTCCTGTTGAATCCCCAGCTTCATGTTCTATCAGCAAGGTGAGGTGATAGGATCTTGCAGAGGGTTCCTGTGGGCATCAAGAGGCAGCCAAGATGCCTGGGGGATTTAGAACTCTGCCTGCTTTAAAGGGAAGTGAGAAGAAACAGGGTCCCAGGGTTACAGCCCTGCATGATGGATGGTGCCTCAAGTTAAAGAGGATCTAATCACACCCTCAGTACTCCACTAGGTGAGGGTTTGAGTATTGAGATGCTTCCTGCAGTGGAAGTGGGTTTGCCATGGCTCCTCTTGAGAGGCCCTCTCCTCTTTGTGCCATTTCTCAGTGACCAGCACTGGGTGACCTGCCAGCATCATGTTGGTGTAAACTGAGGCACCTCACATGGGCCCAACTGTCTCATCTCCCCCCACCCCCAGATGTTTCTTGTCTTTCTTTGGTACCACGTACACCTGGTTAAAATTAAAGAAGGAATACAGCGCTGGTGCATAAAGGACATCTCCCTTATTCTTCTAGGGGGACTTTCCAATACTCCATGGTCCATTTCACATGGCTGTATATGGAATTGTACACCAGCTGCCATGACAGAAAACATCTTGTCATGGGCATCTTTGTTTTGCTGGCCTGCAATCCTTCCCTGCTTAGTTTCCTTTCCTTTTTGCCTGTTCCTGTGAAATATATACATCCTTAGAGCTCTCACATTCAAGCTTCTGTTTTAGGCTCAGCTTTCTAGAGTACAGGAGCTGAATTGGAATTCAGAACCGAGCTTAGAACTATGCCCTTTCCAATTTTCTATTGGTTCTCCAGCTTTGCTGCCCATGTAATCATAGAGGAATTTAAAAAATGGAAATCCCTCCACCCAGATTTGGTAATTTAATCTTCAAAGGAAAGTTGACAACATATTCTTTCATTATGTATTTCTCAATGATTTTCTTTATTTTTCTATACATTGCTGTAAAGCTAAGGCTCCTCTTCCAAACTTTGGATTACGAAAAGTCAAAGCCTCGATCTGTTTCTCTTTGTTGTGCTACTAATGCTCTTTACAGTCTAGGGCCATAGGAGACACAGTACCAATGCTCTTTTGTTTTTTTTCCTTTCTGAAGGTGACATACATTAAATTCAAAGGTGTCTTTACAGAAGAACATAAGATCTTATTTCTATTAAAACACCTTAATTAGAAAAATCAAAGATTCTACCATTCCAAATCTTGGCATTTCAATCTAAATCACTCACTAGGATGCTAATGATCACTGGAAGTTTGTTTGTCTTTAAAGCTAAAGTTCATGGGTGGGATAGATAAGGAACCATGTTAAATAGCAGAAATATACGGGGAAGAAAACCCCAAATTGTCCAAATGTCAGTTTTCAACCATCACAATATCTAAATGGCTCTTCTTTTTCAACACTAAAAGTTGAGATCTGTTACATTTCCTCATCTTACAGGACAAAATGGTTAGAAACTATACTGGAGTTTATGTGGAATACCATAAGACCATCTTCAGAAATAGATTTAAAATGATTTTCTTAGCTAAGTATTTCTCAGGAACTAGCCCTTCTTCCAGGGAACTCATCACAGCTAACAAAAGGAAAACCCTGGATCCAAAGGAGACAATTTAGAGCCCAGGGAAAATCCTTGTGGAGGGCAGACAGAGGCACTCTTTAGATTTCTCAAGGCCAGAGCAAGCCAGATATCCCTCTCCTCTGTCTCTGCCCTTCTTCTGTTATAGTCCTGCTGCAGAACTACACTGATTTGGGGAAATCAGAGCTCACCCCATGTCAGCCTCTGAAGCTTGTTCCTCCTGTAGTATTCCCAGTTTTCATACTTAATTTTACTTCACAACATTTAACACTTTCTAATACCATATATTATTGTTATTTAATCTCTTTTTATACTTTTTCTATAAGAATACAAGCTCTACGATGGTAAGAACCTTTTCTTCTGACATTTGCCCAAATATAATAGGCTTCAAAAATTACTGAATATATGTGTGAATAAATGTTTAACTGATAAACTTAGAAGAATAGGAATCCTCATGTGATTATTTGGCTCCTGTTTTTAAAAATTATTTTCATGGAATATCACAAAATTTCATTTGTGCATGTCCCTTGTTGTCTGGCTTTAGACACAAGGAATCACTCAGTGTCTTATGTTGTTCCCTGCTGTAGCCCTGCTTCTGGGGTCATTGCTCAATGGAGCTGTCCTCTCCTGTGTCTCAGTCTTCCCTGGGGCCCAGTGTAACCAGAAAGAGCTTTCCATGGTAAAGGTGTGACTGTGGGGGCCCTTTCAAATGTCTTACGAAGTTCTAGAGGAATATTACAATGTTCAACTTCTCCAGTGGCATTTTGTACTTTATATTTGTACACTAGGCTCCAGAAATAACAAAATCCTGACAACTCTATGTAGCTGGTCTCTAGGCAATTATGTATATAAGAAATTTCATTGTTTATGTCCTAATCTCTTTATTTTGTTCCTTATGAGCCTATAAACGTTTTGACCAAGATCACATCTTGTTAACTACTAACAACACGTGTTAACATCACATCTGGAGTCCTCAGGGGGCAGAGGTATCAATAGATAAGGATCAATAGATAAGAATGCACCACAGCAATGATCTAATCCCTGTGTGTTTGGTGAGAAACTATCTGTCATTTTGAGTTTGATCACATGACAGAATATTCTAAGCGATATATTGAGGACTGGACACTAGATCTGATGATCTCTTTGGCCTTCAGCCTCCTGTGGGTCATTCCCATTTTGCTACTCACTAGTGCCAGTACTCATACAGCAAGAAAGATCAACAAGGAAAGATCTATAGCTCAATAGAATGGGCTAAATGATGCTTTTCCCTTTTAGTGGAAAAAGGGAAAGCAAAACATGCAGTTCTGTACTCTCCATCAGCACCTCTATTTCTTACAGATGACTTCGGTGACAGCTACAGAAAAGGTTGGCCATGAACAACACTTCCTGCTGCCAGAGAAGGAGGCGACTATTTATGTCTGAGTTCAGAGACAGTCAAGCATTTGAGGTACCTACATTTTTTCACAAGTGCAGTGCAGCTCAACCGATTTGAGTGTCCGTAGGCAGCTTTGGTACATGCACGTGCTTATGTCAAAAGATGGAGGAAGGCCCAGTGCTTCATTAAGTGCTAGATCTGAGGATGCAGAGAAGAGCCATATGAAAGAAAGTAAAATGCATTATGTATTACATATTATTATGTAGCAAGAGGTTAGTTCAGAGCCATTGACTGTGATGCTTATGGTGTGTCGATGTCCATGAGAGGAAGAAGAGGTGAATTGACAGACTGAGGGTGCTGTAGCTGCATGGTGGGGAAGTCTCCTAAATCAGTCCTAGTTGGCAGGACTTCTCTCTAGCAGCCTTGTTGTACATAAAGAGTCACTAGTTCTCTCTGGATCATTGACATGAGACAGTCCAGGCATGGGGTTGAAACTCATTCTTGACATTTTCTGAGCCATTTTCCTTCTAAATTGTTACTGTCCTGTAGACTTTAGTAGTTTAAGGTCTTCTAGATCATGGATAAAGAACAATCAAATGTCCATGCTCAATGTTTGAAGAAAATGGAACGAGTAAATAGATTTTGGTGTCACTTTGAATTTGAACTCCAATCTGCCTAAATGCATCATGATAACCTGCTGCAAATTTAACCTCTTGAGTTTTCTTTTTCTTTTCTGTGCAATGATGACAAAAATCCTTAATAAAAAGAGCAGGTTGTAAGACGAAGATTAAATTGCGAATCTGGAGACACGGACAAAATACTTGCACAGCTTCTCGGTGATGCAGTGGATAGACATCACCAATTCTTAGCAAGGTAGTCAGTGAGATCTAGGCTGATACAATCTTTTCAAATATACCTCTGAGTACTATTTATCCATTTCCAGGTTACAGGTAGTTGCAAAGTTTTGAATTACTTAAATCTGTGATACCAAGTAAACAACATATTTGTAAAAATCCATAGGAAGCACTTGCAAGTACACTGGCCAGTGTACTGCTCTGAAGAACACAGTGTGAAATCTCAGCCATCCATGGGGTTAAACAGAGCCTCAGCTCAAGGGGCCACAGGGCTTTATCTGCTGCAGAAGCTAAAATTCACTTGTTTTTACATAGAAAGCATAAATAATACACACAACATAGACACATATGTCATTATTTTTGTGTTTAAATGAATTAGTTGCATTTAAACCAACTCTTACAATGGAAATTAAGCATCCTAGTAGTTTTATAGTTTCACATCTGATAAAATAATCTTGAAATCATTGAATTTTGTTTCTTTATTTTGATCTTTTCTGTTTTGTGTTTAGTTTTATTCTTCGCAATACTGGGGATTGAACTCCAGCCCTTGTGCTTACAAGGTAGGCATGGTGCAACTGAGCTAAATTCCCAGCTCTGTTTTGCTTTGAGAGACAAGGTCTTATTATGTATTTCAAGCAGGCCTTGAACTCACTATGTAGCCCAGGCTGACCTCCAACTCTCAGGGGTCCTCTTACCTCAGCTTGCCCAGTATTAAAATTATCGATATGCACCATGTGTTCAGCTAAATATTTGTGCTTCTTTTTCACATTGCCAAAAGGTAAGCACTGAGGACAAGTGGATGGCAGGGGATCACACAGCTGCCCTTTCTCCATCTCTCATCCCACTGTGAACTCACAGCTGCCACTTGCCTTGTCTGTTCCCCTTATTCCTCCACGCCAATTTTAACCTAGTTTTAATCACTTAACAGTCCAATTATTTAAATAAGTAAACCAAAAATTTTGGTTGGTTTTTATATAACAATATAAGAGGAAGCATACAAATTACAATTAAATCAAACTTATTCAGCAATTTTTTCAGTATATGGTAGATTCTAAATCATTCAGTGTGTAACACAGTGTTATAGTCTGGAAAGTGGTGGTGAGTCTCTTTCTGAAGTCTTTTTGTATTATTATCTTTCTTGGAAAAACACATTTTACACTTTGTTGTCTTTTTTTTTTTTTTCTTGTGGCTGGTATAATTTCAACAAAGTGTCTACTCCGTAAGCATAGTAGGAAGATGACGTCAGTGATGACGTCTTGATTGACATTTTGCACACAAGTTCCATATCATTTGTTCTAGAAAGTTCATAAGTGTTTCACCATGATACTTTTGCTTCCTTTTTGATTATGAGACAGTTAGATGTTGGTCGACTCTGTCAATACTACTCATGGAATTATTATAATCATTGACCACTGTTGGTATTGACTTAGTTTAGTTTTTCCTTTCACGTTTTATCATTTCTGTATTAGGAATACTTTACAGTAGGAGAAATCTTTTTTTTTTCTTTGAGACAGGGTCTCACTTGGTAGTTCAGGCTGGCCCGGAGTTCAGCCTCAAACTCACATCACAGCAATCCTCCTGCCTCTGCCTCCCAAGTGCTGGGATTACAGGCATGAGCCACCATGCCCGGCACTGTGGTATGTGGTACTGGTTGCTGCTGGGTGTGAGTCTCCACACCCAGTATTATATGTGGTTAATGGGGAATTGAACGCTGGCCCTTGCACTTGCAAGACAGGTGCCGGAACCACTGAGCTAACTCCTTGGCTCCAGTCGGAGACATCTTTTTGGTCTTTCCATTTCATAACTGAATTTTTCTTTCTGATATATTAACAGTTCTTCCTTCTCAATTTTTTTCTTTTGTAGATCTTTTGAGACTTCCTTCCTAATCAGGTCCAAAATGTGTCCATTTTGTACTGTAGAAGAATATCACTGAGTTCTGGGGAAGTATAAAATTATGTGCAGTGACTTATGATAAGTGTTTTATAGTTTGTAGCACAAAATTGTAGGTTATTTTTCACACATACAACAAACATGACAGTAAAAGAATATAATCAGAACTTATTAGATTTCACCAGAAACAAACACCAAAGGCAAATACAATATTCTAAATAAAGAAGGATGCAAAAATAGCTGATACAGATCAAATAAACAGTATGAATATGTCTCAAGCAAATGAGAACCTCCTGGTTGACCTGACAGTTGCTGGAGCGACGCTTGGGGGAGTTGGTACAGGACAACTGAGCTGACCAAGTGATGCTTCGGGAAAATTGTGAAATGGTTAGAACCCAAGTGAAATGCATCAAATGCAGACATGAGACACTGCACCCTGTGTCCACTCATTCTTTCATTTAGGGTTGGGGTGCAGTGAAGAGGACAGAAACAGCCCCCCTCCCTGCCAGACTTATAAGCTAGTGAAAGGATTCCGAGACAGAATCTAGGTGCTGGGTAAGGTTTGATCTGGAGCTTTGGAGCCACAGAGCAGGTGTCAGGCCCAAGAATTCTCTGAAGGTTCACGGGAGGCTGTCCAGAGGGAGAGAGCTTTGAGCAGATTCCCATAAGATGAACAGAAGCAACCACCAGGAGGGAGTGGAAGTTGGAGGAGGGATGCAAAGGAAGGTTGGGCACACAGCAGAAAGACAAGGAGCTACCCACCCAGGAAATGGATAGATGCGAGGTCCAGTTGGGCCACATGTTTCAACGTAGGAAGCATTAAGTAGGGCCAGACTCATCATTGTATTGTGATTATTCCTGGATCCTTCTTTCTCAACCCCCACAGCTCTTCTCTTCTTGCAGGTATTTTTCACACTTTTTGAACAGCTCCAACCAAAGCATACCCTTTCATTGGCCTAACTTCAAGAGCCAACATTCAAGGAAACAAAATTGTTCTATCTGAGGACAAGATTGGTACTGACTGGCTAAAACTTTCTCTTTAGCAAGAAATTTCCTGAGCACCTCCAAGATTTCCTGGATTTAGAGCTACTGGGCCTTGGCAATAACTGCAGTACAAAGCTCAGAAATGCAGAAGACTAAAGCAGTCCAGGACCCACAGCACTCATGTGGTCACCTTCTCCTCAGGGCTCATGGTGAGGCTCTTGATTGTGCTCATCTTTCTGTCCAAGTTCTGTTTGATGCCATACCAGACAAATGGCAGAATAAACAGCAGATGAGAGTTGTAGCTTGCTAACCTTGAGTTATCTGAGTTTCCATTAAAAAAACTGGGACTGTCTTCCATGCCACACCAGGAGTGTGCCCTTTCCCCAGTGGAGAACTTCTATTTTATAGTCTCAGTGCACCAGGACCCCAGTGTTCTGGCCCATCTATCCATCTGGGGTGAGCGAGGTGACAGTTGAAGCACTGAGGTCAGAGATAAGGACTCCTAGGAGGAGCCTGGCCCTTTGTGTCCCCGTCCATGGGCTCCCTGCTTAGCACCTTGCTGTCTTCCATGCAGTGAACACCACAGGCAGGTCCTGCTTGTCCCTGAAATGCATGTACATCTGCTCTTCTCTCTCTGCATTGTTTTACAGGAGCCACATTTTCCTCAATATTCTTTCAGGGACAGAACAACCAGTGACTCCTGGGTGCATCTAGCCAGTTCTGGGGTTCGGATATAAGTCACATTTACCAAGATGTTATCTACCTGCAAGGAAAACTGAAATTTTGTTCTGTTTGTCTTAAAGCCTTGCTTGTTTATATTTCTATTGATCCTGAAGTCAAGCTTGATAAGTTGGTGCTATTTATGGAGACCTTCATCCCTCAAGCCTAAAAAGGAAACCTCCTCTGGCCCCCAAGGTGCTGTCTTCCAAGAATGTGTTTGCTGTCCCTGGTGGAACACCAAGGGCCCCATTATGTAATGTCTTTCCCAAGCTGATCAGGACCAGCTGCATAGAAAAGTTTGAAAAAACCCTCAGAGTAGTGCAGACCTGCGATGGCCTGGCTCTTGGGAATCCCAAGGAGGAGCAGGACAAAGCCTTGCAAACATGGGCAAGGCCGCCCTCCTGCTGCGGGGCTGGGTTTGTAGAGAAAGACTCATCTGAGTTGACTCAGACTGTCCCAGCCATCGGAAGGAGCTCTTGGCCCAGCCACAGGCTGGATGTCACCTTCAGAGCATCGTCGGCCGGGCGGCCTGGCCCCTGTCCTGGAGGATGTAGAAGCAGGTTTGGCCCAGTGAGGATTTTTCTTCTTATACTTGGCAAAGTGCAAAGAGTGCTCTCCAGTGTGTCCACCACTGTGAAGTGTGGGTTGGCACCTAGGAGCTACTCAGAGCACTGGTACATAAAACCAGAACCACACAAAACGCTCCAGCTACTTTCTCCCTGGGTGTTAAAGTGTTCCTTTTAAAATTACTGCCCCAAACTAAAGATAATAACTGAGAAATGATTTTTAAAGTAGATGTATCTTACCATTTAAATAAGAATTGTAATCAGAGCACTATCTGCATCAGGATTTTTCAAATACCCTCTGACTTCCTGGACCCTTTTTCATTAGCAGCATCCTTCATAGTGATCCTGAATGTCACTTGCTGACATGAAGACATATTTTTATATTTGATATGGGAACATGAAAGTAAACACACAAGAAAATACCAGCTAGTCTAATTGCAACATTGGAATCAAATGCTTTTAAACAGAGTACATTCTCTTTTGCCTTCTGCTTTTTTATTTCTCAAGACACTGTAAACAAATGCTATTATATTTTCAGAGAGTTTCAAAGTATCCTTTCCAGAGAAAAGCTTTCCACAGGATAGCTGCAGTCACTCACTAAGGAAAAGGACAGTCCAGGGTTTAATTTCCATGTAGGGTCATTAGGAGACATCTTGGAGAAGGTCTGTGATAAGGGGCTCAATAGGCAGGAATGGGCCCCAGAACCCTCTTTAAGGTGGTCAAAACATCACACTTATCAAAAAGACAAACAGCCCTGGGCAGGATGTGCAGAGCATGTGCATTATGGGCGAGAACATGAATTAGCACAATTGTTAGGAGAGTAGGATGATGATTCCTCAAAAACTTAAAAAGGGAAATACCATATGATCTAGCAGGTCCACTGTTCAGTAAACATCTTAAGGAAATTCACCATCGCAAGATGTAGAACCAACTTACATGTCTCAGGACATGGATGGGTGAAGGGAATGTGGTGTATGTATACAATGAAATACAGTCCAATCCCAGTAAGGAAAAAGACCTCATGTTTGGCAACTAAATGACTAAAGTTGAGAGCATCATATAAAATGGAATAAAATGGATACAGAAAAACAAATACTATGTGATGTTACTTGTATGTTGAATTTTTAAAAGTTGAATTTATAGAAGGAGAAAATTGACTCGGGTCTACCAGGGCCTCCAGGAAGGGAGAGTGGGGAAATGTTGGTTAAAATAACACAAAATTTCACTTAAAAACCTATGGCACAACATGATGACTCTCGTCAATAAAGGTGTATTACATTTTTTAAAAATATATCTAAGAGAGTATCTTTTAACTGTTCCCATCAACCCAACTCTAAAGAGGTGAGAGATTGAATGCAAGCACTAACTAGCTCCTTTTAGTCATTCCACAGAGTAGACATATTTTAAAATAGTTGATCATACACAAGAAATCTACACAGATTTTATTTACTAAGTAATCATTTTTTAAAAGGGACAATAGAAAGAAAAAGATTTAAACTTTGAACTCAGATAAACAGTGTCATAGGATTTAGAGCAGGGAGAAGATGAAAGTTAATTGAAGAGCATTTCCTACACAGGAGATGATAGGCTGTCAATGTCTGCAGGGTGAACATCAAGAATGCTACTGCATGGCCAGTATTCCTTTCTTCCAGAGTGACTTATACCAACAAATATTCACCTATCGTTCATGTCAATTGTTGAGCCTCTGCTCTGAGATATGTGATGATTCAGTATTTGTCTTCTCATCTCAAGATTCCAAAGAAGAAAGTTGACCCTGTTGTGACCTTCTTAAGGAGGAAGCAGGAGTCTGGAATGGCTAATGGATGTGGGGGACTTTCAGCAACTCTGAACTCCTGTTTTTACAGGACACCTCACCACTTGCTGCAATTTCATTGGCCAAGACTGGTCACATTTCAGAGAGCAGCCAAAGGACAAGGAAACCCTCCTCTCCTGGATGTGGGGAAGAGAAGTTCCCATTCAGAGCTTCAGAGAAGGAGATCTTCATAGTTTCTGAGTGTTTCATCCTTCATATATGTGCTAAGACAAATGATTAAACTATATCTATAGGTGTTTCTTCTATATGTATTTCCCTGACTCTGATTCAAGTTGTACAAAATCCATTAAAAATTTGTTGCTTCAGTTTCTTTTTGATGTAATAATATTTTCCAGATTTTCATGTCATAGTTTTGCTCATTGTAAAGATCTAGATTTATTGAAAAGTGGCTGTGCAGATGAGAGGAGTGGAAAGAGACGCTTTGGGAGTATCCTTAAGATATTTACTGAACAGTGGATCTGCTGCATCGTATGGTATTTCTCTTTTTTAAAAATTGAAATATTTATCGGTATATTACATATACATATCACGATTGCACTCCACAATGGGAATTTGTACCTGTATAAGACACAACTTAATTCTCACTTTTCCCCATAGCCCTACCCACCTTACCATCCCCCATATACATAAAGTTTGTTTCCTTTCTTCTTTGTTATAATCTCATTATTTTCCCCCTTCACCCTATTTTATTTTGAATATTTTCTATTTCACAATATATAACATACAATTCTAGAATTCATTTACATCTTTATTTTCTCATACCAGAGAAAAGATGCGATATGTACCTATCTGTGACCTATTTATTTCACTTATGAGGATATCCTCAAGGTATGTCCATTTAAGTAGAAATGACTCAAACTTATCATTTTTTATGGCAGAGTAATACTCCATTCTGTAGAAGAACCACAGCTTTTTTATCCAGTCTCCAGTTGATGGACATCTGGGTTGTTTCCAAGATGTAGCAGTCACAAACTGAGCTGCTTTAAATATGGGTGCACATACGTCACTGTGACATGAGTCTTTTAATTCTTTTGTGCATATACCTAGCAGTGTGATGGCTGGGTCAAATGGTATGGTATTTCTCTTTTTGGGGGAGGGAGTGGAGGAAGAGAGAAAAGTCTGAGAGGGGCTATGTGAGTCTGGGGAGCAGGTTAGCTGCTGAACTTGGGCCTAGATACTTTCTCTGAATCTTTGGGACTCCTGCTTCACACAGCTCCTGTGGAGCCATCTAATAGCTGAGCACTGCAGAACTGAGCACAGAAGAGCCAATGGCTGGTAGAGGCTGTAGCAGTGGAGACAGTGAGGCCATCACTGAGTCAGGATCAATGGAGACAGTGAGGCCATCATCGAGTCAGGATGGCTGTTAAACCTTGGATTTGAAGAACAAACTTGGCAGGTGGTGACAACAGACTGGGGTTAAATTTTCTGCCTAGCTGGATGAGTCATTTAATTGATTTAGGTCTATGTCTGAGTTTGTAGACAAGATGTTTACCTTTTAGTTATGTATTCTAACCTTTGAGAGTAGCATTATGATTAGTTTTCCCCCACTAATAGGAATTAAATCCAGGGTCTTTACACTGATCTACATCCTTGGAGTCTTGTTTTTTTTTTTAAATTTTGAGAGAGGGTCTTACTAAATTGCTAAATTGCTTAAGCTAACTCAGGTGTGATGGCTCATGCCTGTAATCCCAGCATCCTAGGAGGCTGAAGCAGGAATATTGCCCAACTATTAATTTTTACTGAAACAAAATACAAAGCTGTGAATATTGGAAAACAGCAAATCCATCCCTTTCTTGCACATCAAAGTCAGAATTAGAATCACACCCAGGGGTTAGTAAAATCTAACCAGACCTCATCAGAAGAGTTGTGCAAAAAGCAAACAACTATTTTGATATATCTTTCAGACTATTTTCTAAAAGGATAGGGAATAAGAATCACATTGTTATTAACTTACAAAAAAGCTACATGTCTCCCTTTCTGTCTCCTCGATTATCCATTGCCCAAAGGCAAAGAAGAATGATTGTTCTTTAAAGTCCACCTTCCATCAACAGCCAAATTGACTGAAAATAGTTAAAAGAAAGTACATTCAAAGCAATACAATGTAACAGTGACAACTAAGTAAAGAAATCAAGTGGGAAAGATATTTTTTTAAAAAAACAGATCAACATTTGGGTTGTTTCCAAGATGCAGCAATCACAAATTGGGCTGCTATAAACATGGGTGCACATATGTCACTGTGATATCTTTTAATTCTTGTGTGTATATACCTAGCAGGGAAAATGTCCATCAACTGGAGACTGGATAAAAAAGCTGTGGTTCTTCTACAGAATGGAGTATTACTCTGCCATAAAAAATGATAAGTTTGAATCATTTCTACTTAAATGGACATACCTTGAGGATATCCCCTTAAGTGAAATAAATAGGTCACAGATAGGTACATATCACATCTTTTCTCTGGTATGAGAAAATAAAGATGTAAATGAGTCCTAGCATTGTATGTTATATATTGTGAAATAGAAAATGCTCAATGTAAAATAGGGTGAAGGGGGAAAATGTTGAGATTGTAACAAAGAAGTAAAGAAAGAAATTTTATGTATATGGGGGGGTGGTAAGGTGGGTAGGGCTATGGGAAAAAATGAGAATTAAGTTGTGTCTTATACTGGTACAAATCCCCATTATGAAGTGCAATCATGAGGTGTATATTTAATGTACCAATAAAGATAAAAAATGAAAAAAAATTAAAAAACAGATCAAATAGTGGAAAAATCAGACTTGAAAAAGAACTTCACCAAACCTTTAGGTAAAAAGATCAACATTTCCCAAACTTAGTCATGAAAATTCTGGAAAAATAGTACACACATGTTGGAGATTAGAAGAGTGGTATTAACCAACATGCTTTTAATATTCTGAGAAAATATATGGACATAATAATATATAATATATGTATTATGAAATGTCTTAATGAATTATCATATTATAATTGCAGTTAAACTGCTCATATTTATCACTTATAAATTTTTGAAGACACTGTGCAGCTTTTGCCACTGTACACCCAGCACCATGACCACGTGCACATGTACACACACACACACACACACACACACACACACACACACACACACTGTAACAGCATGTAAAGTGCATTCCCTGAATATTGACGAATTTTTTGTATAGACATATCAGTAAGAATGATTTGGGAAAATGGAAACATGAATAGGATAATAACAAAGAAAGCCATTGAAAATGGCTTTTAAAGATTATTTCTGTTACATGCTTTATGAGCTATTTCAGACTTAAAAGAAGGAACTAGTATGAAAATTATTTTACAAGGCAAACAAAAGATGAACTCCATTCATATTATCAATGAACATAATTTTGAATTAAATAATAACTTAAAAACTCTTACTTTGACGCCAAATGAAACACACTTTTCTGGGCTTTAGAATCAGGGTTTTTACAGTATGAGCTTGAAAACCAGCCTCTGCTTTGTATTAATCATGAAACTAGTGCAACTTCCTGGGGTTCTGCTGAGGGCTCCCCCACCACCTGCTTTGCAGCAATCATAATGTTATGTTTTCAGTTGATTTTCCTTGGCATAAGATCAGGTCCATTATAAATGATTATTTTGCAGTATTTAAAATGAGCATTGTTTTGTTTCATGGTTTATCGCATCAGCCAATGCTAATAGGATGTGCTCATACATTATTTCATTGTTAGAGTGAATAGATCTCAAACCATCACTCTGCTGTTCGGGAGCTGTGGCTGGCTGGATGGGCAGTGCCACCCCACAGGTAGCTGCCTCATTCCCTTGCTAGGAGACTTCCTGCTTCTCCATCTGTAAGAGAAGGATTGACTTCATTTCTTCATGCCATTCAACTTCAAAATGATATGGAAAACATAAGGAGAATTTAGACTTTCAAAGCAATTCTGATCCAATATTTCAGAGGAAATCATTCTTTGTAATTTTTTGTCATGATTTCTTTTTTGTTTTCAATTTTTTTTATCAGCACACATTTGAGCACATGATGGTGGCTGTCCTATGGGGACTTGGTTTGTGGAGACAGCACCCCCCAATCATTCTCGTCCTCTCTTCTTCCCCTCATTCCCCTGCCCCTCCCTCTCTCCATCTATTGGCCCCCTTCCCTTTTGCAAAGGTCTATCTCCCTATTCCATATTATCTATTTTTTTTGCAATTTACTTATATTTTAGGCCTTTCATAAAAATGGAGCCATATATTTATGCTTGTATGAAACCGTGCTTTAAGATTCAAGATTATAGATATATTCAGGCAGAGAAATTGCCTAGAATTCTGGTTTGGTATTTTTCTTTTTTCACAGTTGTAGTAATTCCAATGTGTTTGGAGCCTCTGAGTTCCTTTAAAGCACTAGTGAAATTTGTGTGGCTGCTCCCATGAATCAGAACGAATAATTCCATGCATGTGTGAATACAGACATATGAGAGGACAGAAAATTTGCATGTCCTTCGAGGGAATTCCTGCCTGTTTTGAAATGTGTCCTGAGGGGCCTACCAATCTAAGACTCCCTGTGTGAGGGCATTTGGGACATGATTACGTTGCAGAAGTATTTATTTTTCAGAAATCATTTGTAATGTTTCAGTGTCAGAATGATTTAGAAGCACTGATTTCAAATATTTCTCTCATAAAGATGCTATGGAATGTTCCAAGAGGTTCCTTTCCCTCCAGTTTGGGTGAAATATGATGAAGGATGGCAGGCATTTTCTTTCCTTTACAGGATCCTATTCCTTAAAAGGAAAACAACTGAAATCCCCTTTACTCTGCAGCCACTGGACCCAGCAGGAACATGAAGTTTCTTGCAGTGCTGGACTCTAAACTGATAAAGACAAAACAGCCCAAAAAGCACCCTTCACCTTAGCATTTCCAACTGACTAGATTCTGACTCTGTGGAAAAAGTTGTAAAATGAATGCTATTCTTATTTCCTAAGATCATCAAATACCATGCCTGTCTCCTAAAACCTCTTATTTAGGCTCCCTGTGATGCATTTGATCATTTAAATAGTTCCAGAGTAGCAATATTCTTTGCAGTGATTATGATTTCTTTCAGAAAACAGTAAAATGTGTCTGTGTTTCATTTTCTAATCTATCCCAAGCAGTCTGCATTTCCTCTTCCTTCTGAAGGATTCAACTGAGCTCTCAGAGTTGGCTGAGCCCTCAGCTGCTTCCACATGAGTCTATGTCCCTCTGCAGAGATGACACGTTATTATACTGATAGGAGCTGTGCCAGGAGGTATTGAACTGTGCTGTTTTGTTTCTTCAGAAAGAGAATTTTATAACCACATCACAGAATTATTTACTCCTTCAAAACTTTTCCTGGTGCAGCACACTTATGATTAACCCCATGACTGAGATTTCCTGTTTCTCAGCACTTCACTGGCATTTAGTCAGCAACCCCGTGCTGACCTGAATATGCTCGGAGCTACAAGCATTACTCTTTCTGAGACACCTTTGAGCCTCCAAGCCCGTGGCAATGGAGCACATTATGACATTATGGTGTCATAAAGGCGAGGAAGAACCCAAAATTCAAATCATTCAAAGAAATGCAGGTGTCACCTTCCACAAGGAAGGCATCACTCACCAGAGCAAAGAACTTTTCCTGGTTGAAGCAAGCACACAGGGACCTAGGAGAAGAGAGGGGTCCTGGGAAGTGACTCTGGAGTTTAAGGGATGTCAGGAGTAGGTAAGGAGGAGAAGCGACACACTAGGGTGTGCTGCCTGTACAGACTGAATAGCACTCACATCTCCTTAGATAACTTGCAGTTGACATCTGTTATTATAGTTATATCCTTGTCATTTAAAAGAGCTCAGGTGCAGAACAAATGTAAGATGGTAAAATGTGTGCATGTCTCAGCTCAGGGTCAATGAGGAAAGATAGAATCAGAGAATAGAAGAGGTAGTGGACTACAGATGTATAAAGGTATCACAAACCCAAACTGCAGAAACCCATTATGATCCCGGGTTAATGTGTTCCAGCCTTCCTGCAGCTCTCAGACTCATGAGTTGACAGTGGGAGGTTTGACTGGGAAATGCATTCGTGCTGTGTCCTCCACTCCCACTAGGCTTTTCCTCACCTTAGTTTAAGCCCTTGGGCCACAGTTTCTTTAGAAGCAGTCAGTGTTGTAAGAATAAAAGCATAATTGTCTGATGGTAACCTCTCTTTCCAGTTTTGACCTTTAAACAGAAAAAGTTGGGTCCTCTCTCAGATGTGGGAACATAAAGGATTTCTAGTATTGACAGATGGAAATTTTCAATCTTTTCCAAGCCCGGAGGAGCACACAGATGTGCCCGAATTGATGTCAGCAAGTATTTAGCATTCTCTGAAGTATTTATGATGTGAAATTTCTAGCCTCTACCTCCTCCTTGTTGTGCATGCGGGTTTGCCTTACCCTCCACCCTGACATGAGGTCATTTGTGACATACTTCTGTTAGAGCCACATGAGGTCTTTCCCTTGGGAATCAGTGGTCTGCAGGGCATTTAACTCACACTATCACTTTTGGGTAAATGGAGAACTCTGTGCACTTTTCCAGGATCCCGGAGCTATTCTTTAATAGAAGATTCCAGAAGTCTCTTTGAGTTGTTCATCTTTCTCTGTGATAAGTACAGAAAACCCATCTTCCTAATGTGAACTCTGAGGTCCACAAGGAGATGTGCAGCTCTGTGGGTTCCGGATGTTTTGAATCCAGTGAGCAGGTATCATGCAGCCCATTGGAGTAGAAAGTGACCACTGGTTCTGGAGCCTTAAGTTATTAGCCCAAAATTCTGCCCCTGTACCACCAATTCATCCTTTCTTAAGATGTGTCTGGCTCCCAGTCTCAGAATTCACTGCTGTCTTGGCAGTATGGGCAGGAACCTTTCCCACCATCTACACTGAATTCTAAGTGGCCGGTTTGCTTGCTAAGAGGCCGTGGCTGTGCCTTATTCAGCTTCGTTCTAATCAGAGTGCCCAGCTCCTTCTCTAGCCAGCAGAAGATTCTCCCTTAGTCTATTGAAGTCCAGCTAACTGGACTCACTTTTATCTGAATTTACAAACCGTGTGCTGGTCTGTGTCTCAGTGGTAGAGCCCTTGTCTAGCACACAAAAGTCCATAGACTCAATCCCCAGATATAGCAATTATTTGAACAAATGACATAAAAATAAAATGACATATATCCAATGAGAAGAAATACAAACTTTAAAAAATATTTGAAAGACTGCCTCATGCAACATAACTGTTAAAGAAAATCTTACCATTTAGCAAGCCTTTAGTATATATCAAGTCAAATGCTTACCCTTTTATATCAAAGATTTCATTTAATCTTTCCAACAATCCTATAAGGAGATAAATAATATCCTATTATACAGGCATAAAAGCTGAGATGCATGTAAGTGAAACACATGTGGTCAAACACATTTATTCACATGAAAATGATGAATTTTTTTTTTTCATGGAATTAAATTCAGGAAAAAGATTGGAAGTTCCAAGGATTGTGGTCCAGGCCTCACACAAAGAAAGTATTGAATTATTTGAGCTGTCTTGGAAAATAAGAAGTCTTCTATCCTTGCAAATACTTCTAATCCAAGTTGGAAAATTATTTGGAAAGCACAGGATAGAGTAGTAGTTACAGTACAAAAATGTTTAATGTTTAAAAGAACTTCCTTTTACCCCAGAGTTGTATTACTTATTTATCTCATTGTGTGTATTGTTTTGTCTGCCTTAAACATGTTTTCTATTTTTCTGTTGTTCCTGGAGCCAGGATGTCTACCCCGTGTGTACAAGAAATATTTTGTTCACTAACTTAGAGCAATATGGATCAGGGTGGCTTATCTGCTATGGTTTCATACAAACAGAATATTTTGTTGTTTTTTTCTTTGAGGGAACAAAGTGGATTTACTTTAAAAACAGCAAATTATTTGCAGAAAAGCAAAGGCAAAGTTCTCTGGGAGCCATAAAGCACAAGCCTGCGGCATGTGAAGAAACTGCCCAGAGTTTCCTTTCTCTTCATGTTCTAAAGCTGCTTTCTATCTGCCTCAGATGGCTGCTGCCCCTTAGGCAGGACCCCAGAAGAAACTTCCAAGGATTTATGGATGTGCTGGGTGAGGCAGGAGCTGCCTGTGATCATGTTACTGTAGGAGGCTGAGGCAAGAGGTTATAAAATCAAGCCCAACCTAAGTAATGTTTTGATTTAGTGAGACCTTTTCTATCTCACCATGTATAGATATTTCTTGGGAAAAGTTAGAGGGCAGCAGTCATCCATGGGGATATTTCATCTCCATCCACTTTCTCTGCTTGCCTGGCACTCAGGCCTTGCACAGGGAAGGACTACTCTATAATACATAATGTGTTGCTATTTATGGCCACAAAGTGGAACCCTGAACTGCCTAGCCCCTCAAGAATAACTGACACACACTGGCCAGAGTGGACTCGGTGCTATCCTTTCTTGAGAACTTCTGTTTGTATGGATTCCTCACTTCACTGCAGTAAGCCAGACTGAGGGGCCATCCATGAGCAACCCTCAGCCCATCCTCCTAACCCTAACCCTAATCCCTCACTTCAGGGTATCCTCTCTCAGGTACTGCTCCTCAGCTTCTGAACTGGTTCTGCTTCACTTGGTGTAGTAATAATAACAGATAATGTCAACTGAGCTCACACAATACCTAATTACCACTTGTTATCAGTACTTGATACATGCCTTAGGTCTTTTTGTGCTGCAGTATGTGAGACTCAATAATTTTTGAAGAACAAAAATTTATCCCTCATAGTCCTAGAGGGTGATAAGTCTAAGATCGATGTCTTTGTAGATTTGTTGTCAGCTCAGGGCCAGTCCTTGCTTCCAGGATGAGACTTGTAAGCCATATCATCTGGAGCAAAGGAATAGGTGTCATCACACGGTGAGAGAACAAAAGGAAACAAATAACTCATGTTATGACATGAACCTGTGCACACAGGGCCTAACCCCACTCAATGGGCCCCACTTCCATCCTGGGAGAGTGAAGCTTCTGATATCATTCTCTGGAGTGTACAGGGAAACAGAGATCATAACAATGTACTTTAAGGAAGCAACATGTTCTTAGGCACTGTGGGGAAAAAGCCCATTTTTAGAAAGACAAAAGTAAGGTGTACTGAGATAATGTGACTCTTATTATACTGTGGATTAGATGTAGAATAAAGATTTAGAGTCAGGCTTTTTACCTTTAACTGCTGAATCCCAAATTATCACGTGTCACATCAAGCTCTGTGATCTGATCTGCACTAGCTATAGGACATACTTTCTACTAAAAGTCTTCTTCCTGTGTTTCTCCTCTTATTTCTCATTGTACTTGAATATTGGATCCTGGCCTTGCAAGGAGCTCCAGGTGGATACTGTTCCATCTGTAGGGAGGCAGAATCATAAGCCCATGACTGGTGCTTTTGTCTGGCATCTGGCACTACCATAGATATGCTGTCTTCTTCTCAGATGAAGAAATGTCACTATTGGACCAGTTTCCACAGGAAATACAGTCATGTCACCCAGATGTGTTTAAGCATGTCCTTCAACATGTGTTTTCAGATTCCTTGGTGGTTCTGACACTGATTCCTGAGATTATTGGTGATTACTGTGTTCCTATACAAGGATTATGTTGGTTATAACTGGAGTGCAATGATCTCTTAATTTCAATGGCACCGAGTTGCTGATTATTAAATATTGCTACTTTTATCAGAAACCTGCTTGTCTTTATTTTTGGCCTTCTTTGTTTCTTGAGGATCATAGGTCTTTACATGTTTCGAGTTTTTGTATATTGCTTTGGGTTTCTTATAGGGAAACAGATATCATCATTCCACATGTGCGGGAAACATGAGATAAACAGCTGGAGAAGGAATTGAGTAATAAAGTGAATAGCAGAAAATAAATGCTCACACACACCAAAGCTGAGACTGGACAGGATTATTGGCTTTAGAAGAAGCAGAGGGAAGATTCTGTCTCAAGTGTTCCTTCTGTTTACTCACAACTAGTTAAACGACGGGCTTTCCTCTAAATCGCATCACTTCATTTCTATATGTTCAGTATTTCTCTTTTATGAGAGAATCTAGAGGGGATAATGTTGTTTTCCATGGAAGAAGAAGGTTTTCTTAACCTACTTAAAGCCACGGCATGAGTGGAAAAGGCTCAGCTGGTCTTCACACTTCACCAAGGTATCATCTCCATGGTGACGATTTACCGTTAGCAGAGTATTTTATCATTAAATTGTGTGTGTGTGTGTGTGTGTGTGTGTGTGTGTGTGTGTGTGTGTGTGTGTGTGTGTTTTACTGGGGACTGAATGTGTCATTTCAACTGCAATTTCCAACTATTGGAGCACACAGAAATGGGCATCAGTGTTAGGGGACTTCCATGGGCTTAGACCTCATAGGTTGGTTTTATCTTGATTAAAAAGGAAATTTCCATGTATGAGTGCATGTGTGATCATGTGAGCCTGGATGACATTCTCTTCACAGTTTCCCACTCAGGGATCTAACCCACTGTGATCTTTTATGTCATTTCTTTTTCTTTTCTTTTTTTTTTTAAGGTTTTTTGAGACAGGGTCTCTCTTTGTGGTTCAGGCTGTCCCTGAGCTCAGCCTCAAACTCACATCACAGCAATCCTCCTGCCTCTGCCTCCCAAGTGCTGGGATTACAGGTGTGAGCCACCATACCTGGCATTATGTGGTACTGATTGCTGCTGGGGTGAGTCTCCACGCCCAGTACTGTTATGTGGTTACCGGGGATCGAACCTGGGTCCTTGCACTTGCAAGACAGGCACTGGAACCACTGAGCCATATCCCGGGCCCCTCTTGTGTCATTTCTGTTTTTCTGCAAAACTCTACATACATGATATCATACAGATACAGGCAAGACTAATGACCTCTGAGTTTAACTTCAGGGATAGCAGTTAATGAGAATAAGTGAACCTATGAGCTCCTAAGCATTCAGTAGCCTTCAAACTGATAGAAATAAGTCAGAAAAGTTCAAGAAAACTAGGTAAAAGCAAGATATTCTGGTTAAAAGTTCAAACTTGTACAGTGTTCATTTTTCCCAAGAAAGAGGCTGAAGGTAATTGCAAAAAATTTCATGGAAAAATAAATTTATTCTAAGATAGTACAAAAATTTCTACAAAAGTATTTTCCTGTCCAAAGAAGAACCCAGAGCAAATGCGAATGTGGACTGACTTCACTCAGACCACTTGTGCCGGACAGGGTTCATGATGATGGTAGTCTAGGGTTTTTTTTGTTGTTGTTTTGTTTTTAGTGGGGAAGTTTTTTGGGTTTCAGACAAAGCAGATGTAGCACAACCCAGGAGAGCATGAAGGGAGAAGGGGCACACTCTAGATCACAGGCTGCTTCCCACATGATACCTGCCATGGTATGGCACATGTCCAGCTGAGCTGAACTCTAGATCTCAGACCACCTTGATGGTTACCTGACCTAAAAATATGGGAAGTGTCAAGATATTAGGATGAGTTGGGTCTAAAACATTCCATATTTTTCCACTTTAAAAAGTCCATTATACAAGAGCTCAATCTCTTAAAAATAATGGCTCATGATATACACAACATGTAGCGCCTTTAAATAGAAGGATGCCAGAAGGTTAAAATCTGGGTATCCCACCTTTTAACAATTTTGACAGTCCTCTTTCACTAAAGCACTATTTAAAAGTGAGATTAAAATTTAAAACATAATTAAGTAGATGAGATCTATAAACTTTCAGCAGTTCACATACTTATGCATTTGATTGTTTAACTGTTCATTTAGGCACAAATAAGAAACCCAGTGGGTGCAGATAATGTGCACCTGGCATGCAACATAAAGTCATAAGGCTGAGAGCGGGGGAAGGTGACAGACAGATTGACATCACCAAGAGAGGGAGCAAGGAAGTGCTGAGATTTCTGACATATGATTTCCATACATATAACGAGCTCTAGACACTGGCATTATGGAATGCTTCCTAGAGAGCCTGTTGTATTCTGACAGGTTCTTTCTCCAGTGCACAAATACACCGGGCAGGAAAGGACCCCAGGCCCTAGGGCACAAGTGCAAATCTGGAGACAATTGCTTGGTTTCAACAGGTAGGCAAGTCTACCAGCTTTGTTACTTAGGGAACATTCTCACTATTTTCATTTCTAATTTGGAAATAATGACCACATACGAGTTCTCACCCCATGTTCTCAAAATCCAATGTTTCCAACAGCCCTGAAAGTTGAAATTACCTTGAACAATATCTAGACCAGTGCAAGTTCTGACCAAGTTTACTTTTCACACCATGCAGGTAGGAAAAAGGAAGTTGTCTTTCCTTAAGGAGACCAGGAAGGTGAAAACCATCCAGGTTAAGGCCTCCTGGGGTGTGCTTTGGAGCCAGTTACCCATCAGCCATCACTTGATTAATAATAAACCTGTTCTGCACACTTAAGTATTTCAGATGTTTCATTAAAAGCATCTAGAAAGAAAGGGTAGGTTTCGTGTTCAACATTTTTATCACACACTCACTCACTCAAAGGGACACAGTGAAGTGTTAGAGGTGACTGGTATGATTTTTTTTTAACCCTGACTGTCCTGATGGTGACACCAATCATATATGGAACCAAATATAGACTGAGGATGTGAATATTTTGTATCCCAATTATAACCCCACAAGGAGAAACACCACTACAAAACAGAAAAGCATCTAATTGCTGCTCCTGTATCGACAGCAAGTTATGTTTATTCCCCAACCCTCAACTGACCCCAAAAATGGAAAGCGCTGCTGAGGATAGAAGCTTCTACAGAATACAGTGGAGTCAGACATGCTCAAATCTCTGCTGGCTACAAACCTGGATGGAGATTTTGCAACAGCTGGAACGATTTGTAAGTGTGTTCACACGACAAAGAGCTTGTCCTGCATGAGTCTGGGAAGAACACACCATCTGTTTAAGGTTAAACCGTGACTGGAATTTGTCTTGTAGGCAGTTCTTGCCCATTTGTACGGCTGCTTTTCACTGTTCCTCAACCTGTTCTAGCTCCAAGCAGCGGTGTCTCATCAGGCCCCCCCTTGTCACAAGCCCAGTGAATCTTCCAGAAAAGAAGCACAGCCCCAACCATCCCAATCTGCTCTGTACACTGTTTCCTTCCCATCTCTGGCATGTTGATATTAGATTTTAGCTATTTCCCTCAGTTTCAGTTGTACTTTGTTCTTCAGACTAAGTACTACATACCATTTCCTTCTACCCAAATTAACTCCTGCTTATCAGCATTCTGATCTCCCAATCCTCAGTCCTCACTATTACATTTGAAACCTGGATTCTGTTTTTCTGAGCCAAACCATATAGATGGAGATCTCATTGGCTTTCTTTATCCCTGAGATCTGGAACTAATTATTTGCTAGTTATAAAATGACTATTAGACCACATCCTTTCTGATCCATTTAGTCAGAACAGATACAATTTTACTATAAGAAAACAATCCCAGCTTCTTAAGGGACTTAACAATAAAGATTTAATTGTTTGTCACACTGTATCAGTGATGGTGAACCTTTTAGAGACCGAATACCACACTACAACCCCAAACCATTTATTTATCAAAAAGTGTGAATGGTGCATTTAAATGGACGTTAAAGTGAACACTGATGTTTTAGTTCATATAAAACTACTCTACATTTAACATCTTTTGTCTTAAAAAATACATCACAAAAACACATGTGGCCTTATACATCCCTCTAAAGGAACTTGTTGGTTTACTTCCCAGAAAATAGAGTATATTTAAATAGTAGTTTCTGTGGCTCTTTCCACAAAAAGATGATGAATATTCAACTTAGAATAGGAAAGCTAAGTCAAACAGTCTCTAGGTGAAATGCAGGGATAGACGAGAACACACCTTTATAAGAAAACCTGATCACAAATAAGCAGGCTGAGGCTGCTATGACCAAAGTTACAGGACAAATTCCAAGAGGGTCTGTGTGCAAGTTACTAAGGAGTGACAGAGAGGGGAGAGATTGGAGAGCCCAGACCCTGGGGGATTTCAAAAGCTCCACCTGGCTAATGGGAGTCTTTTGAGTCAAGATCTGCTCCACAGAACACCAGTGTCACTACAAGGTCACCTGTCTGAGAGGTTAATATCAGTATGTGCAATTTGTTATGTGACTTGTAAGTCAAGCAAAGGGAAAGAAGCTACTGTCAGGCAGGAATTACATTACTTGAAAGTAGACTCTCACTGAATCCTCATGGAAACAGTTGTACAGAGAAGACTGGAATAGTAGGTGCTGTGATCCCTCTTTGGAAGGATTCCTGGACTTATGGTGAGAGGTGGGTCTGGAAGTTATTTTATTCAAGTAAAGAAACAGAAATTTATGAAAAAAACACAAGCATTAAGTGCCTCGATTTTGAGAAGTCATATAACTTGCGCACTGAGTGACCGGGAGAGCAGTGAAGGCCAATGTATGTAGCAAAGCAAACACCAGCTCCTCAAATGATGCCAATGGGAAGTGCTGTGTGATCTCAAGTCTACACTCAAAACTGAGTCAACCTGGGCTGTGGTTATGAGAATCTAGGGAGGCTGCTCCAGCTGTCAGCTCACAGACTTACCTTCCACAAGCATCATCACTCAGGTTCTGCTTGTGTGGAAAGCAGAGCACGGGATGTCCTCTCCAGGGGTTTTTAGTAAATCAGTACCGATTACCCTGCAATGGCAGCCATTTTGCTCATTATAAATATCAAAATGTTGCACAGTGATTTGCCTCTAGGAATTTGTCAGGCTGCCCTACTTATGTTGTGCCCAAGCCAGTCTTAGGCCTCTTCAATGGATCCAGTCCCTGCTCAAATGTGTCCAATAATCTGTCAGTGACCTCATTGCTCCCCCTCCATTGCCATCTGTTTCCTCCTTTTCTCTGACTCCTTTCCAATCCAAGACTGCACATACCAGTGATTTCATCCAATCAGCTGTCCCATCTGTTTTACAAATGCATGTCTTTCCTTCTTCTGTTCCTTTGCACCTGCTATTGCCATCTCCTTGTTTATATGTTCATGTTTAAGGATCATGGGAAGTTCTTAGTGACAGCTCACTCTTCTCTGCTCTTACAGCTACAATCAAAATCTTTAAAAGTTACCTTGAACTGCATTTAGATAACATACACATAACAGTATCAGTATAAGTAGAAGTGGTATGCACACACATGTACATATATGTACATATTGTGCATACATATACATGTCATATATATATGGAATAGGCAGTGAAAGTTTGTGTCACACATATGATAGTAAAAGTTTGTGTCATATATATGATAGTAAAAGTTTGTGTCATATATATATAATGATAGTAAATGTTTGTGTCATATATATGACAGGCAGTAAAGTTTGTGTATCTTGACTATACCCATCCAAACATGAAACCACTCACCAAATATACAGCCATTCCAGCTGCTCTACACAGCATTCTCGGGGATAAGAAATTGAATCTGTGCATCAATTGCCAACAAACACGCTGCTGTCAGAGTAGGGAGCTGTACTAGTTAACTTCGCATTGCTGGGACATAGTACTGGATACCCATCACTTATAGAAAGAGATTTATTTGGCTTTTGGCTGTGATTTTCTGGCTCTAAGGCAGGAATATTGTGGTTGGCTGACTCTTTAGCAAGAAGGGCCTGGAGCAGTGAAGATGCTCACTTCCAGGTGGACAGGAATCAGAGAAATGGAACATAGAGGAAGTGACCAGGAGCCAGACACAGATGCCAAGGTCTTGCTTCCAGACACACACACACACACACACACACACACACACACACACACACACACACACACACACACACACACACACACACACACACACAGAAGTGTGCTTTACTATTCTCCTTGGTGACTCCCCACCCACTCAAGCTGACAGTGTAGCTCTACTGTCACTGTCATGGAAACACTTTCGGAATTAGATCTTCCAGGCTCAGTGAAGATTTTGAGTGACTAGGGCTCTAGCACACATCTGATTGAAGCCTTGCAAGACTGTGAGCTGCACCCACATAATTCAGCCATCTCTACCTTCTTGATCTCAAACACTATCTGGCATATTAGATGTTAATTTTTTTAAACCACTGTATTTTGTAAAGAACACAAAGCAGTGGATGACAAACTCAAATGTCTGGCACAAATTAGAAAGTGAAAGTGTGTGAAGCACTTTCCTAATGCATTATCTACTTGACTGTTCTCACCCTCACTCCACTTTGGAAGAAGATTTCAATGCCTCTGTGTCCATTCTCCATATGTGGATACCAGGATTTAGAGATCAAGATATCCAAGTTCATCTTACTGATTAGTACAGAGCCAGAATCCAAGATGGGTATGGCCTATGCAATTGAAAATACACTCTCACCCCACCCCAATGATTTTATTGTTAGTGTTTCATGTGGGAACTTAAAAGTCATATAACTTTTTTTGCCAATAATTCACTCTTCTCTGCCTTTTCTTCTAGTTCACAATGAAGACATGATTCTCTCTAGGAGACCATGTGTCTTATTTAATGTTTGTGTCCATAACATGCCCGAGGTTGCACATGCATGGGGAGCCTTAACCAAATTCCTTGCTGTGTACATATGCACATATTTTCCTTATATTGCTGAACTCATAGATTTGAGGCCACTTTGCAAGCTGCCAGGAGTCCACTAGCCCCAGTGTGTTAATTATCTTTGTGTTGAGGCCTCCATGTGCCTCCTTAAGAGAGCACAATTCTTTTCCCCCACAGTCTGAGGAATTTAAGAAGTAACCTGAACTAAACGCTCTAGAGGCTGGAAGAATTGGCTCAGTATCAGAACTAAAATCAGCCTGCTGAGTGAAGAAGCACCAGTGTCCTTCTTAAGGATTTTTCCCAAATCAGAGATTATGGCAAAGAGTTAGGTTGGAGTAGGATAGTTAGCAGATGACTCTAGAAATGGAGGTGAATGAGAAATAAAACCACAGGGGAAAAAACTGGCATGTTCTATCAAAGTCTTATAATGACAAGGAAGAATGGATGGTATCAGGGCCCCTAAAAACCAGAGAGTGCCTTGCAAAGTTGTCACCTAAAGGGTAGAAAGCCACTGGTGTTTCTCCGGGTGGAGTAGGGGTACCTGAGGAGTGTGACGTCTTAGTACTTTGTCTACATGTTTGTTGGCTGAGTGGACCACGGAGCTCCAGGGGAGACACAAGCAGAAAGTGGGAAGAATCCCACCCTGCCTCAGGGTTTGGTTTGCACTCCAGTGCTGTGGCTTAGCAGCAGTTGAAGGTGCACAGCACCCCATCTCCCTGTAGTCAATCGCCTAAAACTGGTAGAAAGAGATAATACACGTATTTAGGCTGAAAACAAAGCCTAAAATCCAAGAGAGGAGCTCTTGCCTACCATTCTAGGTGTCTGCATTGCAAGATGTAAAAGAATAAAAAAGTACATGATAAATCTGCAACTGTGACTTTTCACTGAGTCTACTAGATAGTATGCGCTTAGCCCCACAGCACCAAAGACAATGACATCGAGTATGATAAAAATGTCCTTTCTCCCTTTTCTCCCTTCATTAGATTTTTTTTTCCAGGGCTATGGAAAAGGTCACTGCAGAAGATTGCAGTATATTTCAAAAACTTTAGAGTTCCCCATAGGAAACATTGTCACCAATATATTTACTTCCTTTTGATGTCTCTTTAGCAATTGATGCCAATAAAAAAATCTGTTGTTTTAAAGCCATTTTCCAAGTTAGCAGATCCTATGTGACTCAGAGAAGAAAAAATAACAAGTAAATGACGGGCTGGTGTTTAGCGGTGAGAAAGGGCCAGGATGTGTGACAGACTATTTCACAGACTCAGGCACCACTCGGAGGCACAGGCTCTGGGGTCAGTGCCTTGGGTCCCATTCCCAGCATGTCTCAGTGAGTTATGCTGGTGCTGTGTGTCTCAGTTTCTTCCTCGATTACTGGATGACAGTACCAGTTAATTAAAAGAAACAGTGTGAGAATTAAATGATTTACTCAGAGCAAAATGCCAAGCCTAAAGATGGTTCGTGGCAAAAATGTGTTCCTGAGAGCAGCAAGCAAAGGGTTTAGGAAGACTATCTTCTCAGAGACCTTCAATTTGGGTTTGCTCAGCCACTGCTGAAGGCCTTCTGGGCAAATTATGGGTGTCATACACCAGATGGACCTTGGGTGGACAAACCTCCATTCACAGAATCACAGTTCTTTTGATCTTCTTTCAACACTTGGACGGACTCAAGAAGATATTCATGCAGGGAAGCACTTTGATGCAAACACTGGAATTAGAGAGGAGACACTCGGTGTAAAAGGTGGTGATGTGCAGAGAAACATTCATTCCAAGGAACTGAGGCAGGTCAGGATGGGAGAAGAGCAGATAGTGTTACTGAGTGGAACTGGTGCCCCAGCCTTGTGCTTTGCACAGCACATGTTTACATGTATGCACATGTTTAGATGGGGCATGTGCCTATTTATTGATTATTCTATGTGTAAAATTAGTTCTCAAAGGGTACAGGGAAAAATTACTACAGACTTAATGACCTAAAATGGTCAGACTGGATCGTCTCTTGGGGCTGCCAGTCTGGAATCTGGAGGCTCCTAGGAGAGTCCTGCCTCTTCCAGCTTCCAGAAACTCCAGGGTCCTCTGATTTGACTCTATCACTGCAGTTTCTCTATTTTCACACAGTATTCTTGTCTCTGCCTCAAATCTCTCTTTGCCTTTCTATTATAAAGACATTTGACATTGGATTTAGGATCGAAGAGTATAATCCAGGATGACTTTGTTTTGAGATACCTAACTTAATCATACCTACTCTACAAAGACCCTTTTTCCAAATAAAGCTAAATTCGCGGGTTCTGAACATTAGGACAAAGCATAAAGTGAGGGGGGGGGACTTGCAGTAGAACTCTGCATGTCTGTTTGAATGTGTATCTGTGTATATATGTGCATGCAATTCTACACACATATACACCCATGCACAGAGACATACACACCCTGTCTCTATATATAATTGCATTAAATCTTCACAGAAAAATATTGGCTGGCACAGTCACACAAAGGAGAGGTGCTTCTGAAGCAATAGTGTGGCACATAGTGGCCCCTCTGATCGTGGTAACCCTGAAAGGGGGACAGGTGTACGGGGCAGAGAACGCAGGCACAAGAAAGGGCAAATCTTGAGCCATGTGCTGCTTGCCCAGTTCCCCTTGGGGATAACTTGCCTCCACAGAAGTCCAGGCTTGAGATTGTGCACATTTCTAATGAAACTGGTCACCTAGAAGCTTGAACTTAGGAGTGTTGTTATTTCCCCTTAAGTATAATAGCAGCATATTTATTTTGATTATGTTCCCTTTACCAGTGAACAGCAATGTCAGAAGATGGGAGAATTACAGAGCACATTACTGAGAATTGTGTTAAGAAGGAATGAGGGAGAGAGAATCAGACAAGGATTCAGCAGGTTCATCACTGGTCAGTAAGACTTTCTGTATTGCCACCTGCCCAGCAACATGAACAACTGTGTTAATGAACTGAAAACGAATTCTGCTCATTATCTTAAGTTGCTTGAACTTGAGACTACATTGCCTTTAACAAGCAACAGATTTAATGGGCTGTAGGTAGCTAAAAATGCTAATTAATAGCCTCTTTGCTAGACTGTTTGCAGTATTAAAATTCAAAATGGTAATTTGAGTACGCTGCCAGAGGAAAAGGGGCATTGCCATATGCAAAGCACATAGCAAAGTGTACCTATTTTTCCACTAATGCCTTAATTTTGAAGATATATTTTTTTTCCTATAAAAATGTCTTGTTTCTGCCTGAACACCCGACATGGAAATTCCCTCTTGAAAACACACACGTGGAGTCCGTTCATTTTGGATATGGACTATTCTAGTGCAAGTTCCACTGGGCTGGACTAGTTAAGATGGATGTGGGTCCGTTAGGCAGGGAGTGTGACAGAGCTCATGTCTTCAGCCACTTCCAGATGACGTGTCCTGCTTTGCACATCCCTAGCTTAGCCTGCTGTCCTGATGAGCCGATTCTTCACTCATTAGCACCCAGAACCCAATCATTCTCCCTGGTGTGGAGTAGTGTGGAAAAGTAGGGGGACCACTGACCTTGAAAAGGACTCCAAAGAGTGGTCTCTGGAGCTGGGCCACTCTACATTTCTCTCCTCCTAGCTGATGTGCATCTCTCAATTTGATGAAATATTTTGTGCCAGCTAAGTGACTCATTCTTTTGTTCTCCTGGGAATCTGGAGTTTTGTGTGTTCCAGGGAGAGAAAATCTCTGTCACCAGCCTCCAGTGAAGACCCTGTGCACAGATACTAAGAGGATTTCCCATCATGCACCTGTCTCTGTGTTTGTGTTGCTAAGGAGAATTGAGTTTGGAGTGCTTGCTCCTGAGAGGGAGAGAGCATGCAGCGTCTTCATGTAGCTCCTGCAAGTTCAATCTGATCTTCAGCCACTGGAAGAAAGCTGAGCTGTGAGGACAAGTACATGTGCTGACTCTCCAGTGTGTTTGTACCTCTCCAAAGGTGGTTCCACGTGGGATCCATGGCTGCAAGTTTCATGATCAATGATGTGGTTCTTTTTATCTTGTCTCCATTTTACAGTGACCCCAGATGTTGTCAAGGTGCAAAGTGAATGCTCCAATTTTAAATCTGATTTTCTTTGGAGGGAAGCTGAAGCTCAGAGAAAATATGTAACTTGCCCAGGTTCACCTGATTCTTGTACAGGAAAGATGAAATAATGAGCTATTCTTTGTCTGAAAATCATAAGAATTTCACAAAGGAAATAAGACACAGGCAATCAAAGCCCATTTCATATTTCCTAGAGGAAAGTGTGGAGCAGCTGATTCATCTCAGACTCTCAGTTGTACCTTGCAGCAGAGACCATCACGTCCACCAGGCAGAGTTTGGCCAGGGTGCAGCATATGAGACGTCTGACATCACAGCCCTGACAAGTCCTGGGAGAACTCCAGCTACTCCCCTCAGTGCTTGGCTTTAAGCTCCAGCTCCTTCCCTGATGACAAACCCCGAAGACCAGTCCCAAGGCAGAGCACACTTACAATTGGGGCTCTTTGTGTAACAGTGCTTTAGAGAAAAACAAAATCCTCCTTCTGAAATGTCAGCTTTTGTTTGATAAATTGCCTGATGCTGGGCCACTGGGGCCGTTCAAACTTTCACACATCCTGCCCAACAGCAATAAAGATAGAGCAAGTGTGGAAGACAGTAGCACATTCCAGTGGCCAGGCTGATGGCTTGTGCCTCCAACTCTCGCGTCTCCCATGTGAGACAATGACAGGACTGATACGCACTTAGAAGAATCATCTTTCCCTCCAGTTCTGCTCTCGCCTTCCTAGGGCAACCTCTGTCTTTTTGTTCTCATGGCTCTGTCACTTAGGTTACCATGGAATACAGAGACAGAACTCTAATTCCTGAGGGCGATTCGAGTTCCTCCCGGTGGAACACCAGAGCTGAGCCAGTCACTAAATGATAAAATCCTGGATATTAGAAAAGGGCTGGTGTGCTCTGTGCATCAGTAGTGTACCACAAGACCCTGGCCCCTCTTAACATCTTCCAGTTTCACAGATCAACAACCAACTAGTCTAACTAACAGGATACAAATCACCAAAGTCTATGTGTGTATAGTAATTTCTATAATGATGGTACTGAGTTATGATTGTTCAATTTATGATTTTTTTGACATAAAAAGTATAGCCATACATCCATTCTACTCCTCACTTATAATACAGTGTTCAGCAAATTATTTGACATATTCAAAACTTGTTTGTAAAGTAGGTTTTGATAGAAAACTATGCCCATGTCTATCCTAATAGAAGTGATCCAAGCACATAATTAAGCTGGTTAGGCTAAACTAAGTGATGGGTCAATTACATTAAATACATTTTCCTCACACTATTCTCTACATTACAGAGCATCCATACTCCATTTCCCTGCCTGTCTGTGAGTTCCCTGAGGGTCCCAGATCCTGTGACCAAGCAGCCTGGGCAGAGTGACTGCATCTTAGGTTACGGAAAAAGATGATGTCAAGTGTCTACAAGATGGAAAACCTGCTACTGATGTTCTTGAGTCTTCACTCAAGGTAAATTTAAGAAATTGAGTCAAGTTTGGAGTGGTGTTAGGTGGGATCTTCAAAGGGACAGTTGTGGGAGCCTATGGAGAGGGCAGGGGTTTATGGAAGACTCTCTGCCACATGTTGCTCACCAATGACAAAGGGTCCCTCTGTGTAGACACACAATCTGGATTCTATTCTATCTCCACATCTATTGAAAATGAGTGGGGATTTTAGGCAAGTTATTTCTCCTCTCTAAAACTTGTTCTTAATCTGTGTTTTTTAAACACATTAATCAGGCAGAGTGTCATAGGCTATTTGATAAAAATGTCATGCATGGTGACACATTCCTGTAATTCTTGAACTTTGGAAGACTGAGAGAGAAGGACCACAAGTTGAATCCCAGCCTGGGTATCTTAGTGACTTGATGAGACCATGTCTCAGAATAAAAGAAATAAACAAACAACAACAACAAAAATAGTGTGGATGTTGCTCAGTGAGAAAACCCTGAGTTCAATTCCAAATACTTCTCCCCAAAAGACTATTATATGCAAAACAACAAGATTTTCTATAAGTAAGGATAAATATTGGGGTAAAGATAAACAAAATCTGGAATTCTAAGGTCCAGATAAGGATATTTTGGAGGCAGAAAAGCTCTTCCCAAACCCTACAACCATTACCCTCCCGTGAGCTTCCTGTTAATGGAACCAAAGAAAGACTTAGGGTCCATGTAATGGTTAATATATGTTTGTCCCTCAGTCCTCACACACTCAGGACAGGGGCTTGTAGGAAGTGAGTGGTTACAACAGCATGAGGCTAGTCAAGAGAAGTAGGTCTCTGTGGGTGTGACCTAGAAGGGAGTACCCTCCTCCTGAGCTCTTTCCTTCGCTTCCTGTTTCCCGGTGCCACCAGATAAACAAGTTTCTGTCTGACTCTTCCGACACTGCACCTCTGTCTAAAGCCAGCCAACTGCAGATCCTCTCTAAACACTGTGAGCCAAAATCTACCTTTTCTCATTTAGGTTAAAGGTGCTTGGCATTCTGTCCCAGTGACAAAAAAAGTGACTGAGACGATCGGTTTCGTGGCTGCCATCCTCAGTGATCTCAAGGACAGGAAGGTACCTCCATAACACAGGTGAGGATGGCCTAGTTTCTTAGGGCTGCCATAAAGAGTACCAAAAACTAGATGTATTTAAAAGAAAAAAATATTTTTTTCTTTGATTTGTAGAGGCTAAAGCTCAGAGATCAAGAAGGTGGCAGGACCACGGTCTCAGTGGAATCTGTGGAACAGTGTCTGCTGTGGCTGGATCCAGCATTCTGTAGTTCTTGGCAGCTGCCATCTTCCATGGGCCATAGAAGTTTCACCCTCATCTGTGCCTTCACTGCCATACACAGTTCTCCTTGAGTGGCTCCAAGTTCTTCTATTTGTAATGACATAATTATGTTGAGTTGGGACTCGCTCTACTCTAGTGTGGCTTGGTCTTAATGAATTGCATTTGCAAACTGTCCCATTTCCAAATGAAGCCACATCCTGAGGTGCTGGAGTTCAGCACCTGAACAGGTGTGGGTGGAATTCAACACACTGATGAGAATCAGGATGGTGGTGAGTGTAGCCCTTGGTCAGACTCATTGTTTGCATACTGACTCAATTATTTCTCATCTGTCTGACCTCCAGCATGTTCTTCCTTAATTTTTCTGTGCTCAAGTTACCTAATCTATAAATCTATATTTTTAGATGTATTTAATTCATGGAAAATTTTAAAAAATAACTGAGGCAATATATGTGAAACTTGCTTACTACATGAATACATCTTATTTTCAGTACATGGATGTATAAAGATCTGGGGCTGTCCCCAAGTTCATTCTTTGGAAAGTAGCAAAACTGGAAGTTAAGCCCTGAGTTGTACTACTGCTAGATTAGTTCATGTCCACTGTATTTTAAACACTGTACTTTAAAAAGTCTGACAGAGAAGAAAGAAAAACAAATAAACAAATCTGATTTTCTAAGAAAGAAAAATGAATTCAAAGAAGCAATTGTATGCATAGCCTCCAAAGTAGCTGGGCTATTACTAAAACACAATTAGCTACAGGAATCATAAAATAGAAACTTACTCTTGAGAAGGTTTGCTATGTGTCTTATTCACTAATGAATCCTCCTCACTCCTCAGACCAATGCTTTATAAATGGGCATATGCTTTAATCCAGCATTCCTACTTCTAGTCATTTCCTTTAAGGAAGTAATTAAGCCTAAGCAAAGATTTAGTTATATTTTTTCCTGAGGGATGGATTGCGAAGGAAAAATGATGGCAGCTGCCTAAATGCACATTAATAGGAGTCTGGGTGAATAAATGGTAGTCTGATGGCTCTCTGACAGTGCACCATTTATGCCAGGGAAAATAATCTCTTCCTAACATGTCCCTGACCTGATCTTCAGAACCTATGACTTTGCAGATATGATTAAGGTTAAATACCTTGAAATGGAGAAATTATCCTGAATTATCCAGGTGGGCCCAATTGAATCACATAAATCTCGGAAAGTGAAGAAGGTTTCCAGCTCGGTCAGAGCATGAGAGGCAATAGTGGAAGAGTGTCAAGCAGATGCAGCATCACTGGCCTTGACGATGAGGAGGGACACTGAGCCGAGAAATGAAGACGGTCTCCAGAAGCACGGCAGTACTGCTGACGTCTCCATGTTAGCCCTGTGGTACCTGCAACCAGAAGCACTGGGCAGTAATAACCACATGCTGACTTGATCCATTGTGTCTATGCATATTTGTTACAACAGCAAAAAGAAATGTCAACAGTAAACACTTCCTACCTTGCGATGCAGCAGGAACTCACACAGCTCTCCCCTCCAGCATGCAGAAATGTGTGTGCAATTGCAGTGTTGGCTTGAACCAACAGATGAACAAGTAGATGAGAAGCTTGCTTCACTGATACCAAGGCCCTGCTCCCCATCTAGCTACTTAGTTTAAGGTACAACACAGAAGACTGGGGGCTGAGCTGGGAATGAGCCGCTGATCTCTAACCTCTGCTACAATAGAAAATGGATTAGCATGAGTGAATCTTCGCCATGCATTTGAAAGAAAAAGGCTGCTCTCAAAATAGCAGATGCAGTAGCATTCTTCTTATTATTTGGTAATTTTATTTACACAGAAAAGAATCTGGAAGAAAATGATCTGATGACAGTCATTTGGGAAGATAGGATGATGTGAGTTTTAATGGATTTTGCTTCTCTGATATTCTCACTTCTTTGCAATGGACACATTGTATTTTGAAAATAAATTCTGAGCTGAAAGAAAGAGGGGTGGTGAATCATCCTTACTTGGTGGAGCAGACAGGAGATCCAGTTCTCCTGACCTGAGGAGCTCAGCCTGAGAAACATGGGCTACATGCCAGGGTGCCTCATGTCTTCCACACTCTCTTGGTGTGGGCGGCAGCAGCCTTTGAGGCTATTTCAGCTGTGCCTTATAGCTTTCTCTGCAGAGCCGATTCAGCCTCCTTAGGGACACTCTCAGTGCAGCTCAGGGGCAGGGCTCTGAGTGCTCGTAAATCCCCTGCCTTCCTTAATTAACCATTTGGCAGGTGGAGAACAGTACATGTCACTGGGTCACAACATGCATCATAGGGTGCTCAAAGGAGCAGAATTAAGAACAGGGACCTGATGTCACCTCCCCTTATGGTCTTGTTCCTTGTTTCATTCCTTCCTCCCTGGATCTTGCTCTTTTCTTTTTGGGATTTAGAAATACTTGGCAGAAGCACATTAGTTTAGTGGAGGAAAGTGTGGGGTCTGCATGAAGACCACTCTGGGGTCCGATGCTTGTCCATCCCTGCACAGATGACAGCTGCAGTCTGGACTCTTTGTTCACGTCCTTCCTCTTCATCTGTAAAGGGACAGTGGAGCTCACTGTCCTCACCACTGTCTTCTAGCTTATCTCCCTAGGAGACCTCCTACGAACTCTCATCCTAGTTCTCAATTTGCTTCTCAAGGTGGCTTCTTTCTCAGGAAAGTATTTCTTTAGGAAATTATCCCAACCCAATGCAAAAAGGCCTCGGTGTAAGTACAGAACAAGCTAAAACATTGTTAATGAAGAAATTTAAAGGAAATAGCCTGAGCTACTGGTTTATGTCTAAAACAGTTTTTACTCAAAGGCTGAGCAAACAGTTGTTACTGTTGGCTTCTGTGTATTTGCTGAATATTCAGTTCTGGATGTGTCAGTTGTCAATGCAAGGAAAATAAAAGAAAATAGGAGAATCCCAGGTATCATCACATTGAAGCCCAAGGGAGAGCTTATTAGAAGAGGAAGACATGGGTTTCCTTTGCTTCTGGTATTGAGGATTGAGAGAAATTTCTCTCAGTGCCATCATGACTGGAATCCTAACTTCAGGAACAAAACATCTATGGACAAATCAACAGACTAAAGGAAGTGACACTTTTTACAAAAGTATATGGATAAATGAGTTCTAGCGATGTCACCACAGTTCTGTGAGGAAGGCAGCTGCATCTGTCCAGCAACAGACTTCAGGGCACAGCATCATCACTGCCTTCTCCACCTTTGGGCACATCCTGTCTGACCTGGGACACTGCTTGGAGCCAGACACTTGTTTCCAGGTGCTTTTCATTCACTTGATGGCTTTTTGAGTTGGCCAAGTCACTGAGATTTGGAACTTATACTTCCTCATCTTCAACATAAAACAACATTTATTTTCAGGGATGACTGTGAGAAATAATTTCCAAGTTTGAAAATTTAGGGTTTATGGATCTGTCTTCTATACTTCCTTAACTCCTCTAATAATTTGCTCAAAAAGTCACTAAAATGAACACGAAACTAATTCAGAATTTCAGAAATGCCAGATGAGACCACAAAGTTGAAAATGTCCTCAGAGTGGGAAATGCCAACCTGACCAGCATGAAGTTTCACACTTACACTCGAGGTCTTTCCTATCACTGCTTTAGTCCTGAGTGCTTCTGTCTTCCTGTGACTGACAGGGCTAACAATACGACCTATATTCCAGCCTTCCCACAAGAAGGAACTAGACCACTCTCTTCAAAGTTCAGTTGCTGCTGCATATAAGAATGATGTCCTTGGGAGATTATTTCCCATTTTAGGGAGTACAAAATCAAGTAGATCTTTAATACGCCATGACAGAATCATAAAGGCCTTGTGCCAGGAGATAATGGAGGGTGTAAAATAACAAGACATCAGAAAAGCTGCTTGTCAGCAAGTATATGAAGAAATTATCCATGTCCCAGGCTTCATATCATTTCAGAAATTTCACTGATGTTTTGGGGATTTTGCAGGTGATTTTTTTAATAAGTTAGAAAGAAACCCTCATATTTTATAACTCTGTAAGTTGGCATTACAGAGTGACTTCTTCCTTCTGACTTGGAAGGCTAAATAAGTCACTGGAATTTTGTTAGTGAGTGTGGAAAAAGAATAAACTTGTGCCAGCTAGATGATAATGTCCCACCAACTGTCTCTGTCACAGGCACAAGTAGCTTTCCAGCATCAGCATCTTGCATCAGTGAAAACTGCTGAACTCATTCTCTGGCATTATTCAACAAATTTTTTTATTGAATACAGATCATATGCAGACATGGAGTGGTCCTGGGGATCGCAGGCAGTGATAAGAGTGCGTTCTAACTTTGTGTGTCACCGCAGTCGGGCTGGGAGCCTCGCGAGCAGATGCTTTGAATCCATCTTGTCACTGTAACACTGTTTGTTCTTACCTGGGGTTCATAGAGAGCTGGGTGGCCACAGCGGGCACATTCGCTCTTTTTTTTTTTTTGGCAGTTATTTCTCCTTTAGAATGTAAAGTCAGGAGAACAAAGATGTTTCTACAAGCATTCTTCTCTGAGGAGACTCTCTATATCTGTGCAGGAGCTTGTGTGCCAACCATAACTTGCATTTCCCTGAACAGTTTTGCAAATCTGGTATTTTCTTGAGTCTCAAAGAGTGCTAAAGGCCACTCAGGTGACTAGTATCAGAGCTGGGACCCAAACCAGGTCCACTGTGCCACTGGAGTTAAAAGTCATCACAAGCTATACATATTTTCTTGTTTTTATTGTTATTTTTATTTTTGAGAAAAGGTCTCAGTTTGTAGTTCAGACTGGCCCTGCGCTCAGCTGCAAACTCACAGCAATCCTTCTGCCTCTGCCTCCTAAATTCTGAGATTATAGTTGTGAGCCACCATGCCCAGCACCGTGGTGTATGGTACTGACTGCTAGTGGGCGTGAGTCTCCATGTCCAGCATTGTGGTATGTGATTACTGTGGATTGAACCTGGGCCCTTGCGCTTGCAAGGCAGGTACCAGAAACAGTGAGTTAAATCTCTGGCCAAGAGATGCATATGTTTAAGAGGAAAATTTGCCAAGTCCCAAGAGGGACTTCAGAAACAGCAACTGGCAAATGTGTTTCCCTCCACATCAGCCGCCTGCCTCTGATGCATGATGTCCTCATGATGGAAGTGATCAGAGCAGGAAGCAGAGAACTGGGGTATGCCCTCCTGTGTCCCTTACCCCCAGATGGCCATCAGCTCCTGCTAGATCTGCACGGCTGGGCACTCAGTTCTCGCCCACGTGGCCCTCAGCTCTGTCTCCTTTATCTGCATTGTCACGAGTAGCTTCTGAATTAATTACTTCTTTCAATCTCTCACTTTCCAAGCCATTTCCTAAGGCTTGTATTTAAGATCAGGAATGGCGTCTGGCCCCAGCCTGTACCCTGGCTCCCTTCTGTGGTTTCCATCATCTTCAGGACAGAGCACACGCTTTGCCTGGAAATCAGAGTCCTTTGTGATACACCCTGCTACCATCTCCCATCTCTCCACTCTTTCTCTTGACCCTGAAGGCCCTCTATTAGCCTGCCCTGACCTTGTCTCTTTCCAAGATGTGTCCAAATTGTTCACACTGTCAGGCCTTTGTTTTACATTTTCTCCATTTAAAATATGTTTCTCCATCTGTGCATCCACAGACGATGAAGGGTGTTGATGAGTAATACAGATTCAAGAACAATTATGATCACCCCAGCCTTAGCCCAGTTCTACCCCCATGAGCTGTGTGGCTTTGGGCTGCTCGCTCTATCTTTATCTCTTCATAGAAGGCTGTGATACTGCAGATCTACATCTAAGGACTGAAGAGGCGGCCCCTGACTGGTCAGAGAGTGGTGCTTGGATTACTGCAGTACCTCAGTCTTAGCTGGGGTCTCTTGGGTATGCAAATCCTGAACCTCCTCTCGACCTACTAAATCAGTCAGTCAGGCCAGAACCAGGCAAAACTGTGTCCAGATGCCCCTGAATGCTGCTGATGGTAGTTTGGAAACCACAGGAATGTAGCTGCTCATATTGACAATGTTGTCTACTACTATTACTGTTTCTTTAAATGTTCATTTTTTTTTCTTGGCAGTACTGGGGATCACACATAGGACCTTGCACTTGCTAGGCAGGCGTGGGGCCTCTGAGCTAGCTCCTGCCTCTGATTTCTATACATGTTGCCTGTATAGCCGGGGGCAAGTGTTCTCAGTGGTCACCTGTGAACTACATGGCTGGCTTGTCACTCTTGCTACCAGGTTTGAATGGACAGAGCAGCTCCCCAAGTGCCTATCTGAATATCTCTAGGTTTTCTATTTTCACAAGTTTTGGGAATGTTTTCTTGGTGACATACATTCTTATCAATATTAGATAATCAAAGGCTCTTTAAATTTGCCAATCTGGTAAGTATGAAATGACAGGTTCTTGAGTTCTGAATTTGTATGTATTTGGTGAGTTATAACAGGGAGCATTTTTAACAATTTATTTACCAGACTTTGTTATTTTCTTGTCTTATAAGTTGCTGTTCAGAGCAGTTGTAATTTTTGTCTTGGATATTTGTTGGTATTTAGATATCAGATTTGCATTCAGAAAACTCATGTGATGCAAAATTTACATGAAAAATACATAAACTGCTTAAATGTGAATGTGAAAAGCCCAGTTAAAGTGTTGACCACTCTGGAAAGAGTCAATATCCTAGATTTATAGATTGAGTGTTTTGTTAGTTTTTATATTATGTATTTATGTTATCAAGGTTTTAATTGCTTCTGTTGATAAGGAGTGCAGTTTTCTTTTTTTGATTTGTCAATACAGTGAATTGCATTAATACATTCTATAATATTGAAATAGTTTTAAATGACTCAATAAATCTAATTATTTCAATACTATACATGGTTTATTAATATTTACATAAGGATATGTAAACCATTATGGTGTGACAACTTTGGGGGGGAGATATTACTAATTATTAGTTTATTTTTAAAACAGTATGATTATTTTTATTCTTTTATCTTTTTATATTTATTTATTTATATTTTTTGGAGACAGGGTCTCACTTTGTAGTTCAGGCTGGTCCTTAGCTCAGCCTCAAACTCACAGCAAACCCTCTTGCTTCTGCCTCCCAAGTGCTGGGATTACAGACGTGAGCCACCATGCCCTGCATTGTGGTGTGTGGTCCTGATTGCTGGTGGGTGAGTCTCGGCGCCCAGTATTGTTGTATGTGGTTACTAGGGATTAAACCTGGTCCACTGCACTTGCCAGGCAGGCACTGGAACCACTAAACTAAATCCCTGGCCCTATCTTTTTATATTTATGAATAATGAGACCACTGATATTTGCTTTTTTGGCATTAGCTGGTTTGGAAATTTACATATATACACACACACATATATATTTATATATAATTATATATTATATTATAACCATATATTTATAATTATATCATAATTATATATTAAAATAACAATTATATGTTATATATTAATATATTATATATTAATATATTATGTTATTGTATATTATACTTATATTATAATTATATATCATAATTATATTATGATATATCAATTATATTATAATCATATATTTATATATAAATTTATATATGTGTATATATACACACATATGCATTTACATATATACATATAAAATAAATTCATGTGTTCATACAGATGTATACATATAGACATATATATAAGCATATTGTTTATTTTACCTAAATTTTAGAAGCTATTCAAGTGTTTCTGTAATATTCCCTCATATTCATCAATTCCATTTACCATTTTCATCATCACTGCTTCTATGACCCCTTTCTTTCCATTGTAATTGATCATTAGTATATATTTAATTTTTTTCCGTTGATTAACCTCACCAGAAATCTGTATGAATTTTCAGTTCTTTTCAGAGTACATTTGGTTTAGGGCATTTTCTAGTTATTAGATTACACTCTCGTATTTCTCATTCCTTCCTCGTATTGTAACTTTAAATATGAAGGTTTGGTTCGTTAGTTTTACCTCCTGACATGGGCGCCTTGTGTTCCCCTTCTCAAGCCCGTGTACTATACCTGTGTCCTGCTTCTGTCCAGAGAAAGTGACCACGCAACCTCTGCATTAGGAGTGAGGTCCTGATGCTGCGCTCCCGCGGACAGCTCAGCCGGAGCACGGAGGACGGGAGGAAGCGTGTGTGGAGCCCCTGGGTGTCCTCGGCACTGTTGGTCTCGTCCATCTGTCTCTTTGTTTCTTACTTGTTGTTGACGATGAAGTGAGTTTCATGTCCTGAGATGTTTTGTGGCAAGGATGGAGGAGAGAGAACTGAGGGAGGATTCTGGCCTGTGGTTCACGAGTAATCGCATGTGTCCAGTAGCCAGAAGTGGATGTTTCCCCACCTGCATCTCAGATGACTCATCTCCTCCAGCACCTCAGCTGCAGCCTGAGGTGAGACTGAAGCAGAAGATCTCACCTCGTCGTTCCGGGATTCCCATCACACAAGACCTCTGAACTGATAAATCTGTGCTGTTTGAAGCCACCGCATTTGGGGCAAGTTTGTGGCAGAGAAACAGATAACAGCCCAGACTTGGCTGGGAATGAGCCATGTCTTTGGCCTTCCTTCACTCTTCCCACCTTAGTAGTTTGTGAGGTTGCAGAGTGCAGTCAGGTGCTGGAATTGCCCTTGCTGCGAGTGAAGGTGGTGAACGCTCAGAAGTCGTCTACAGTTGCAGAACCTCCACTAATCGCCGGCCCCGGCTCTGGCTCTTGGGCACCAGGCAGCCACTGCGAAGAAAAACCTTACACTGGCCTCACTCTGTCCTTAGGAGGTAAAAATCTTGGCTTTTCTGGTCCCAGCTGTTTGTCCTGTTCCCCTCTGCTTGTTGCTTATCCAGGCCTCATAGGAACTTGTCCTTCTTCATGTTGTTCAACGCTCCTCCCCTTGTGTTTGCTGCAGACTTCGGTCCAATGGCCTCAGGCTCACTCTTGGCCACACTGAAGTGTGCGCTTGGTTGCATCCTGCTTGGCGCACCTGTAAAAGTTGGCATTGCCAAGTGAGAGCTGCTGCTTCTGGTTCTCCTCCCACTGAGGCACAGAGCTCCTCTATGTTTTTCCTTCTAACTGAGGAAGTCCGAGACTCACCTGCCTGTGGTGGTAGCAGAGAGAAGCAACCTCAGGAGCTCTAGGAGGTGCGACGTGGATTTCAGAGTCTCAGGGTTCCTGTGATTCTTCCTGGTCCGCACAGTCTTTCTAAGGTCCGCACTCGGGCTAATGAAAAAAATAAATGTTCAAGGCTCACTTTACAGTTTGTTGCTAGACTATTATTTCATATAAAAGGTGTGATCAAAATATACATTGAGTGTTTAAAATAAAAAAGTATTACAGTAAAAGACACATTACCATTAATCCTCCCCAAATCCTCCTCCTCACTCTGAACACACTTCCCACTCCCCGCTGCAGTTCTGGGAGTCCTCTTTCCTGAGCGTCTCTATAAAGTAGGATCAAAAATAAAGTGAAAGCTGCTGCCAAATGCCATCCAACAGCAAGGCAACTTAAGATGCATGATGTGGTGTCCGCAGGCACATCAGACACCACAGCTGGCACGAAGTGACCTCTGTCTCTTCCTCCAAATCAAAAGGATCATGAAGCACAAATACCTTGAACTGATTCAGTACATAAAGTTTCCCACAGAAGCACAACTAAAGAAATCTACAAAGTAGGACTTCTAGATTCTCATCAGAAAGTGGCAGGAAAGATAAGTGTGTTCAAACCAGTATTCTGAGGGGAATGTTCTGAGGGGAGTTCAGGGCAATGTGTCCTTTATTATGATAATTTTTATAAATGTTTAAACATTTAGTATGTTTTTAGATCACATTTTATATATGTATTAGTTTATTCATTTCTTAACCCAATTTCTAATCATATGATAAAAGTTTCAGTGTAGTTTCTTGACTGGTTTCATTTCATCTAAGCAGCCCAGAGTTTTAAATAATGTATATTCTTGATCACCATTATCACAAATAGATATTATTTATCAAATGTATTTATTACTTTCTGTGACTTGTGGAGTGTTTCTGAGCCTAAAGTCTCATAATTATTTCCCTTATACAAAGGAGGAGACTGACTTCAGAGTAGTTTTGAGTGCTCCAGCTCATGAAGATAACCTGAAATGAGGCAAAGCCGTAAGCTTATCCCTCAGTCAATGGTTCTTTTGTACCATAGCTAGCAAAAGGGAATAAAATACACCCTTATGCAAGATTAATGACATTTTAAATTATTTTCTTTTAAAAAATATGTCAGTGCCCATTTTGTCTAGATTTTTTTCTAAAGGAAGTTTCTCTCTAATAACTTGACTATTCCTTCTACCACCTCCCCAAAGGATACCTATTGACTGCAAAAATGTTTCCTTCTACTCTGGATAAAGCAATTCTTTGCAATAAAGTGGCCCAAGTAAAGTTTCTAGGAGAAAAACAACCCTTCCTGGAGTGAGGATTTGCTAAACAGGAAGCCCAGAAAACCAAAGCTACAATGCAAACAACCAGTAGTTAATACTGTTAACTTACCGACACCTAAGCTCATTGAAAATAGCAATGAAGCACGAGCTGGATGTGTTTCTGCCATGAGGATGGGTGGCATATGAGATCATCCTCAACAGTTCCTAAAATACCATACACTGTGGCGATTGGTCCACTGTGAAGATAGAGCTGAAGTTCCGTCTTATCTTCCTGTTGAAGTTGGGTTCTGTTCTCACACAAATGCACTTCTGTCTTTAGGATGCACTAGTGTCTTATAGTTTTGGACTTTGTCCTGAGTTTTGGCACTTCTTGAGTTTCTTAGGGGCAAGAACCTTGTTAAGCATCTTTACAGTAGAGTGTAACACATGAGTACATGCTCATTGTCACATGAGCATTAATGTCTGAGATAGTTTTCAAAGCCAGAGCTTGAGATACCTGCTCCTAAAATGCAAGGCTTAATAGCTCCTTAGTACCAAGAAAAGGAAGGAAGGAGTAGGTGAAGGGAGGTCCAGTATTTTAGGAAAGCAAGAACTACTGTTCATGTGCTTTTAATGCAGCACACCTGCTCCTCTTGCTAACAGAATTTGCTGTAGGAAAGCCAGAGGTTGGGTGGGAAATCAGAGGCTCACTCTCCAAGGCCACAACTTTTTTCAAAATAAACCCTGTTGGGTTATGGTCATGCTGATAGAAAACAGAGGATAAAGGAGGGGAGTCGGTACTTATTCAATGTCACACTGAGCATCCAGAACTCCAGATGTTTACAAAATATCTCATGACAACTTGCTAAAATCCCTGTCCTACCCTTTACCTTAGGTCAGGATTAAGTTTCAAAGATGTTATTCAGTGGGCTAAAGGACCCTCAGCAAGTATCAGAGCCAGAATTGCACACAAATTAGCTACTTCAAACTCTATATCTATTTTATTCCCAAAATTGCATGCCTTTTCCAAAATGAAGCATGAAATTGGCCTTTTATTCATATGTGCATTTGAGTAAAAAGATCTATCATAATCAAGCCAAGAATAAACAGTAAAAATAAACTCAGGGTGCGTTTATTTGACTCACATTACAGAATGAGTCACTGAAAAAGAAAAGGGCAAAGGCAGAAAGAGAAACCGACCCCTGCCTCTGATTCATTTGCTCTTGTAGCCCCAAATCTAGATACCTCGTGGAATTGCCTTCTGGAGCCCAGAGTTTCATAAGCTGTTGAAGCCCAAAGAGGGCACCTGTCTCTGAAGCCTTTCTTTCTTTTTTTGTAAGCTCTTCTTACATGGTTCAGTTATTTGAAGTTTTCTGATGGCTTTGGGACCAAAATAGGCTGCTCTGAAAGACACAGCAAGGAAAGTAACAAACTGCGATGCACAACAGACAGTGAAATGTGACGTGCCTTGTGGTCTGAATGTCACCTTCCACATTTCTGTGCTTGGTCAGAACTTAGGGTATGGCAGCTTTTCCTTTTATGTGACTTGTATATGGTCCCTTTATTGGGACAAATGCATACAATAAACAGAACTTTATAATTTTGCTAGGGGAAGATATTCCCTCCATCATATACAAAATGAATGACCTTGTAGAAGAGATTCCACTTCCCTGTTCCTTGTCCATGAATTAGGATCAGTGACAGGAAGACAGAGACTGCTCTGGGCATAAATGAAGTCACATCCATCATAGGACGTGGCATCATGTTGGCACTCAATAAACGATGTCCCTTTGAATTTCATGTTATCTTGTGGATGAATCTCAACTCAGTCAAGCCAAGGAAGCAATTTTCCCTGTTGACTTTCTTTTTTTCTAACATATTAGTCCCTCTCTGCAGTACATAATGATTATATTCATTGTAGGAAATTAGTACATGTACATGCAACATTTCAATTCTGTTTTTTCCTGCCCTCCACCCTCATTTTTATTTTGTAGCATCACATACATTTGCTTATAAGAGCTTATACAGTTAATTATCATATAGACGTATAGATATATATGTAAACCCTCATGTATATATATGCACATACAGATTGAAAACCAATCTAACAGGCCAAAGAACATATAAAACATGTAAGAAAAATACTGAGTACACTTTGATATACACTGTCCACACTGGATTTCAATATCTCTCAATTTCTATTATCTGTCTTTTTATTTCATGTTTTATATATGGTAAGATTTTTATGTAAGAGAAACCATATGACATTTAAGCGTGTGTGTCTAAATTACTTCAGTTAATTATAGTCTCAAAGTGCATCCATTTTCTTATGAAGAACTCAAATTTTTCTTTTTTTTAATAGCAGAGTAGTACCCAGTATACATAAATACCACATTTTCTTTATCTATTAATTTGTTGATGGATGTATAGGTTGTTTTCAAGTTTTAGCTTTTATGAATTGTGCTGCTGTAAATATGGGTGTGCACAAAAGACTGTGATATAATATCTTTAAATCTTTTGGGAATAGAAATAGCTGGGACAAATATAATTTCTATTTTTAATTTTTTGGGCAATCTCCATACTGATTTCCATAGTAGCTATGTACTTGTAGTCCCACCAACAATGCAGAAGGGTTTCTTTTTCTTCACAGCCTTGCCAGTGTTTGCTGTGAGTTGATGTTTTTATGGTAGCCATTGTCTCTGGAGATTGAATTTCAGTGTTTTTTTAATTTTCATTTCTTGACTGACCAGTGATGTTGAACAAAAATAGCATCTTCCATGACCAGTTCGGACAGTGCAGTGATCAGCTTTCCCAGTGTTGGGAAAAAATACCAGATACCTGCAATCAGGAAAATACCTGGTCTGGTTCAGATATCAGAAGATTTTAGCCAGAGGTGGTTGGCTCCTAGGAAGGGCATGGCAGAGCAGAGCTGCTCACTAGACAGGAGGTGGGAAGTGGGGCACAGGATAAGGTGTCAAGAGGGAAGAGGCCAGGGCCAGACAGAGCCCCAAGGGCTTGTGCCCACTACCTTAGCCAGGCCGAGGAGCAGTGTGCACTGAGGCGGCCCTCACTCTCACCTTCCAGTCACCTTTCCAGGATTCTTAATCCTTAGGTTGTCAATCAGATTAGCTCTCACAATGAATGTGCTTCATTTGAGTGAAGTGAATTATTGAGCAGCTAAAGTTAATTAAATTGAAATTCTCAAATTCAACTGGGTCATAATATTTAGAGCAAAAAACATACAAACTTATCCTTGTATTAATATTTGAGTTTACATTGGAGTAGTGATGATAGTAGTCACATTATTGGCAGTAATTATGTAATAGGTAATAATGTTAAAAGAGAAAATTAGCAAGACTGTACATTAATTTTCACAGGACTCCTGAGAAGTGGGTATTTTAAATATGAAAGATAGTAATCATGAGTTTTTCTCATTGGCACTTTGATATAAAAGAAAAGTCAAAACAATAGTGACAAACAATTATTAAGTGTAATGGAATTTAATAACAGCTCTATTCATGGACACATGATGGTGTTGATGGTAATAACAATGTCATCAATGCTGATAATACTAACAATTATTGGTAGCATGCAACAACCACTTATTAAATGACTCAGATAAATTGAAATCTGTTAAACCTGTGGTCAGCTTCACAGAGCATGGCCTCTCTTGTGATCTGCGAAGGAGACACAGTGGTTGAATCACACACATTTTAGACAGTGAGGCCCTGCTCCATTCCATTGGACCTTGCTCATGGTGGAAAGCCTGCTGCAGCTGAGCACCCCAGATGACACCTTGGCATAGAGGTGCCTGAACACGCTTCTTGATTCCTGAGCACACTAGTCTTGATGCATTGACAGCCCTGCTTTCTCATAGTGACCAAGGCCAGCTACTCAAGCTAGTGTGATACCCAGCTCATCTGACTGTCCTCTATACAGAACCCAGAGTGAGCAGGGCACAGTCATAGTGCAGGCTTGGTGGCACCGTCCTGCTTCTGTGTTTGTGACAGGAAGCACTATACCTAGAGAGAAGCACTGAGAGTGAAGATGAGGGTGGCCAGGCCTGCTTTCCCCTGCTGATTCCTTAATTCAGCCTGTTGGAAATGTATTTCCATGTCTGGAAGGAAGGAATTCCAGTGTTTAAGGTGCTTTTCCCATATGATGCTTCTGCCTGTCCTTTATAGACATTTCTACAGTCTTCAAAGCTGGCTACTTCAAGGTAATGTGGTTGTGGGAGGATGAGTTGATCCTTTCTATATGTAGATGATTGTACTTGCTTTTTGATAAAATAGATTCCTTTGGTTGGGTCAATTTCATGCAGGAAGGAATTCTCTTATTAATCAGGTGCTGTCTACATCCTTGAAAGTTGCTGCTGGTAGAGATACTGAAGTCAGAGAAAGATAGTGTACCAGGGACAGGTTTCTACTTCAGTAAGGACATACTGATTTTCTGCCAACCATTGGTCCAGCACCAGGAGCTGGGCTGCACAGAGCACTTGGAGACCATCAAGTTTGAGCACACAGCAGGAGAAACTTGGTTTACATGGGAGCCATCTGTGCTGATAGACTCAAAGCATAAGCAGCATCCCCACCACCGTGTCTACACTGATCGTGGAGCCACATTCCACACTGGCGAGCTGAGGACAAAGGGGCTGGTGATGGTGTTCACTGCAGCATGTGTCTTGATTACCTTCTTATCAGGTGGTCTTTCTGTGGTGAACATTTTCTAACTGACATTCCCATAAAAAGTACATCTGTGCCTTTGCCCTTAATTTAATAGACCGCCCACACATATCTTTTCCAGGATATCTCCTCTGACTTTTAATGCTTCTCCTAGTGGGTGACTAACTAATCCCTTTATCATTGTGCAGGAGTGTGCTTCTAACTATGTAGCTGACCATTTCTCTGGTGCAGAGTGAGGTCCTGACAGCCTGGCACCAGCCGAGTAGCTCAGCCTCAAGCAGATGAAGCCACCAGAGTTTAGTATTGGATCATCATTGAACAGAGGCACAGACTGTACAGGGGTTGCTTCCTATGGTTCATCGCATGGGCACAAGATCCTCTGCAGTTGAAGTGGCACCATCAGTTGAAGTGCTCATCCATAGCCAGAGCCCCCCCACCCAAGTGCACATGACTTTGAGTCTGGGGTCTGCTGCCATTCAGGTCCCATTCTCCAAGAATTGTTCTCCATCATCTCTTGGTTCTGAGACTACACATCTTACAGTAAGTTCCTTTTCTGCCTATATTAGAGTTTTTTCCTTCAGTTTTTCATCTCCAAGACCCTCACTAAGGCTATATAAAATTCACAATGAATCTACCAAATCAGGAAGGACAGATATGAGTAATTTGCAGAAAACACAACAACTGAGTAACAAGGAGACTAGATTCTAAATCAGAAGTTATAAGTATGGCTATTACAAGTGAATAGTAATACTACTATTTTCTCCTAGCAGACAGTTCTAAAACTTTTAATATTCAATTTTAATCTTGTTCTGCCCATTACTAATATAGTAAGAAGATGCTACGTATTTAGTAACCAGTACTTCAGAAAAGAATACTGTGACTTATAGCATTTTACCAGTCTTCACAATGCAAACCCTCCATTATAGGCAATTTCCAGGAGTACGTTGATATCTTTATGGGAGGAGTTAAGAGCAGGTGGGGCACTTGGCCTTTGTGGGCTGAGTCATCTCTACCATGGGCACTACCCTGCACTTGATTTCAGAAAGACATACTCATCAATCCAGACTCAGTTTCTGTATCCTGAGGAACAAATTTGGGTCACTGATCTCTGGGATTAGTTTCTAGAGTAAAATAATATAGTTTTAAATATGACTATAGACTTATGTGAAAGATAAATTAGGGATAGCACAATCCTTTTGATCCAAACATTTGGTTAGATGTGTACATTCACTGTAAATAGAATCAGCTGAAAATATTTTTGAATGGTTATATCATGACAAGACATGAACTGTGACAAAATTTTCATTTCTAAATAGAAAAAAAGAAATATGTTTCCACTTGAGGAATCCCATTGCCAGCTTGTTGGAAGTTTGTGGAAATAGTATCTTCAGTTGACAATGTGCATCAGCGTGGTGGGCAAGACACCAGCAGGGCGGGCTGAGAACAGAGCCGTTACTCAAGCGAAAGATGAGAAATGCAAGCTGAAACCTCCGTGCTTAGCTCAGCAGACATCAGAAGAGTGGTCTCACACTTGAGCAAATATGTAATGAAGTTGAAAGATGATCTGAAGGAGCTAAAATGAGTTTACTTAAATTGTTTGGAATACACACTCTCATCCTAATAAAATAATCCATAACAGAGTTCATCCAAACTGCTTCTCAGCTTCCATCCAATGCTGACGACTTCAGGCAGCAAAGGTGCAGGGGAGAGGTAGAGAAGGGGCCTTCAGGACACCCATTCAGAGGCGATATGGGCCTAGCAGCAAGGCATAGCTTGATGGCTTTAATCTAGTTTTGGTAATTTCCATTCCCATTGCCACTGATAAATTTCAGAATGATTACCAATAACTGGACAAGAAGATGTGAGGAAGGCCTGTGGAAGAGGTTATGAAAACCTTTATTACCTTAAGAATACATGGAGAAAAATATGTGTTTATAATCTGAAGACAGTCTTCATTTGCTGCTTATCATTGTGACAAATGTCTCAGAGAAGCATGGGAATCAAGCCTAGATGACAGTTCAGTGCACCACGGACAGCAAAGGGACAAGATAGACAGGAAAAGTGCAGGGGAGAGGTGGAGAAGGGGCCTCCAAGGACGCCTGCTGACATCACAGAGCCTCAGAATGAACTGATTCTGGAACTTCCTTCTTTTGAATCCATTTGTTCTGGGAGATAAACAATTTCTTTTTTCTATTAAGATCCTTTAGGAGTTTATATACTATAAAGCTACTGTGATAAAAACTGCGTGGTACTGGCAAAGTAACAGACCCGAGGATCAATGGAGTAGACTAGAAGATCCAGAAACTACACCAGATACACTGAGCCACCTCATCTTTGACAAAGGAGCCAAAAATCCTCAATGGAGGAAAGATAGCCTCTTTAACAAATGGTGCTGGAAAAACTGGGTTTCAAC
>PVIR01001317.1:56101-128382 GCA_004026965.1 Petromus typicus | reverse complement strand
GGTTCGATTCCCCGGTAACCACATAACAATACTGGGTGTGGAGACTCACACCCAGCAGCAACCAGTACCACATACCACAGTGCCGGGTGTGGTGGCTCACGCCTGTAATCCCAGCACTCGGGAGGCAGAGGCAGGAGGATTGTGATGTGAGTTGGAGGCTGAGCTCAGGGCCAGCCTGAACCACAAAGCGAGACCCTGTCTCAAAACACCTAAAAAAAAAAAAAAAATTGCCCCACAAGCTTTATTGTCCTTGATATCCACCTCCCTGACCAACAGCCCAGTCTCCAGGCAGGACGAACTCGCCCCTTCCTGTCTTTACGCTGCTCCTCCCCGAGCGGTGGGGGGTGAAGACCCTGGATTTCTGCTGGTCCTCCTGGGCCGCATCTCTCTAAGGCTGGATCCCGTGTTCCGAGGCTCGGTGCTCTGGGCCAGCTCTGCCCCTCCCCCGCATGGGGGGACTGCATCCCCGAGCCTCTCTGCACCCTCACGTCAGTCCCCCCAAGTGCCTCTCCCAGTCAGAGGACTCAGCCTCAGAGGCACGCAGCCGGAACCCTCCGGAGAGGCGGCGTGGTCAGCGCGGGCGGCCCCCGCCGGGCGCTCAGTCCGCGGACCCACCACTTGCTGCCTTGGCTGGGTTCTCTGGAAGGGGAAGCCGACTGCAGGCTGCGGGCCTCTGCTTGCAGAGGGGCCCTGGAGGTCACGGCTCACCCCACCTTCTCCTGACCTCTTTCGGGCTCACCTGCAGCCCGAGCTTCCCTGGGGAGGTCTCCGACACAGGACAGGGAGGTGGGAGGTCAAAGCCTGGCAGGAGGCTTGTCGGGTCCCGGGGCCCAGGGAGATGAGCAGCCAGCAGCACGTCCGCACACTGCAGAGGTCACGGGCCCTCTCCGCGCCCCTTTCCATCTGTGAGGCACCCAGGAGTCTCGTGTCACTTTCTAGTGTGGTCTCAGTGGAGGAGTCACTGTGCAGGTCCCCAGGGCACTGCCAGGATGACACCCCCGTGCTGGGCTCCCGTGGCCCGGACGCAGAACACGCAGGAGGGTGACAGGGCGGGAGCCAGGGACTGCCCTCCTGGGCCCTCCCCGCGCCACGCAGCTGTTCAAGCGGCCACAGCAGAGGGAAGGACCTGCTGGCGTCTCCACATTGTCCCCGGACCTCCTGGGAAGGCACCCACAGCCTTTCTACTGAAGGCTGCACCCCACAGCCGGGAGCGGAGCTGCCGCTGTCCTCTCCTCGGACGCAAGTGACAAAGTCCAGGAAGGAGAAGCCGTACACTCACCGCCTGTCCATGAGGACAGGCGCGTTGGAGAGCGGATGCGCTTGGGCTGCAGGAGGGGCTTTAGGAGCAGACTGTGCCCACAGCAGCAGCGGGCCCCCGGCCACCCCTGCCAGGGCTGCTTTCTCCTTCCTCATTCTCTGCCCTTCCTCCCGCCCACCTGCCTCTCACCTGCCCTGTGCAGTACTGGACGGAAGCCAGGGCCTTCACAGAGCTACAGCCCCAGCTCATTCGTTCAGTTTTTCATTTTGAGACAGCATCTCACCGTGGTGCCCAGGCAGGCTCGAACGTGCAGTCCTCCTGCCTCAGCCTCCCAGAGGACTGGGATTACAGACGTGCGCCCAGGCCTGGTTTATTAATTTTTCTTTTTTGAGAATGACAGCTTTTCTATTTGGATGCTCTAATGCGGACTCCCAGCACAGTCTTTCCAAAAATCAGGCTAAAAGCAAGGGGAAGCCAAAGAGAGCAAGAATTTCCCAGAGCATGGAGCCGGGCTGAACCCAAGTGAGCCACCTCACTGCTGGACAGTGACGAGGGTGCACGTCACCGAGCAGCTCGGCCGGGGCCATCCCTGTGGACAGTCCTCCTGCCACTTCTCACACTCGGCAGTGCCACGCCAGAGTGAAGAGCAGTCCCAGCCTCCCCCTGGGTCCCAGCCAGCCACAGAAACTCCCCTCGCCCTCAGCCCAAGGGGAAGTCAGACCCGCAGGGTGCCTGGAGTCAAGCAAACTTGCTGCAGCCCAGATCCAGAGCCAGGACAGGTCAGGGGACTGGCCGGCCGTGCAGTGGCGCTGCTCTCATCCGCGCACTCCCTGAGCGCCGGCCCCGCCTGGCGCGCAAGCGCACTGCACACATCAGCGGGTCTCATCCGCCCCCACCAGGAGGAACTTCATCATGCCCGGCTCTAATTCTCACGGCACCCTGCAGCAGGGATACCATTAGCCTTGCTTTCAGGGTGAAGATCCCTGCCCAAGGCCACAGTTAACAGCCAAACTGGCATCAGACTCCAGAGCCCGAGGTTTCCAGCACCGTGCATGCAGCACAGGGGGAGACAGTGCCAAGTGTGCAGACATCAGACCTGAGAGGGCAAGCCAGGGCACACCAGCAAGTCCAGGCAGGGCCCCAGAGCTTGCAGTGGAACCAGAGCGGGCAAGCAAGAGCCTGGGGCTGCTGAAAAATGGGCGCCACAGGCCATGGAGCCAGCAGCTGCTGTTTATTTTGGGGCTGGGACCCACCCTGTGCTAACAATAACCTGGGGGGGGGGGCTTCAGCTGAGAGGGCTCTGGCCGCCTGCTGGGACAGCCTCGGATAGGTGTCAAAGACATCTTGCCAGACACCCTAACTCAGTAACAAACACAGGGGCCCGCCAGGGGCTTGTAAATGGCCCAGGAAGACAACCTGGAGGAGCAAACCCAGCCCTCCAAGTGTCAGGTTCCAGCAACAAATGGCTTTTCCTGTCTGGGAAAGGAAAGGGTTGCTCACACGCCCTCCCAGGCCTTCTGCTCCTCCTCTGACACTTGATAACGCCACTCTCCACAAGAACAGAGGTGGTCAGAAATAGTGTTTAAATGAAAAAATCTATTACAGTGAGAGACACATGGCCACGAGCCATCCTCAAACGCTCCTTTGCTTTGAACACACACCCAGTGTCTTTGCCATTTTCTGAAGCCTTCCTTGGAGGCGCGATCAAAAAGACGGTGACCGCCGCTGCTAAGAGCCATCCACGGAAAGGCAACTCGTGAAAACATGACGGTGTGTTCACAGCTGCCTCATTCACCAGATCTGGCTGCCGGTGAGGCCCGGCTCTTCCCCAAGGTCAAAGTGACTGTGCGTGGTTAACGCTTCGAACTGATTCACAACATCAAGGCAGCCAAATGGCGCAGCTAAAGACACGAGGAGACTTCCAGAACTGCTTCAGGAACTGGCAGGGATGACAGAGGGGATGAGTGTCTGGAGCTAAATAGCAGCAGGGCTTTCACTGAAGCAGACTTAAAATTTAAACATTCACTGTATTATTTTATCACATCCCTTAAGGTCTACAGGGCCACCTGGGCTGTGGGGAGGCTGGCTGGCTGCAGTCCCTGCAAGGCAGGAAGCGGGAATTTTCCCAGGGGACTTTGAAGCCCACCACGTGGCTCTGAGCCCAGCTTTGCCTCTCCCTGGGTGTGAACCCCGATCTGTAAATCAGTCCCCCTGTACCCTGCTCTGTCATCAGCAAAGCCAGGGACACTCGGTGCTTCTTCCAGGGCCACTGGGAAGGTGAAGGAAGTGAGCAGCTGCTTGGAGGGCAGCCATGGACCATGAGTGGCTACCGTTGTTAGCACTGAGCCCTGGGGTCCCAGGGGACACTTTCCCTGCATCACTACTCAAGGCCGGAGGTCCAGGCGAGGACACCACCAGGTGAACTGGAAGTGCCTGGTTCTCAGGATAAATCCTACCTACCCTGAGGAAGGAGGGGGCTGGCCTGGGAATCAGCACCTTGTACAATATTTCATTGACAGGAACATGTGCTTTGAGTTTCAAACAACCAACTTGCACAACTGTACACTGGAAGCTCGGGTATAAACAGGAGCAGAATGGGAGGGAGGGGTTTTGATCACGAGGCCTTACTTTGTGTGTTTATGGCACTGACTGAAGACCTCGTGTGAGCCAGGCCCTCTGCCAGTGAGTGGGTAGTGTGACAGATGGGTGGTCACTGCACACCCTGCAGCTCAAAGCCCTGCTGCGCCTTCCAGCATGGAGCACGCACACAGAGGGAACAAGGGGCGCTCCTTCACTGAACCCCCTCGGGTGTGCAGGGTCTGGGGTCCTGGAGTTGCATCCCTGTTGCAGCTGATAGACTGCATATCCCGGAGGGTCTCTCCGAGGCGGTTGGGGCAAAGCCTGAGCAGGCCCCAGAGTAGCTCCCCCAGCGGTTTCAGTTGACAGCAAGTCATCAGGGGGCCCGAGCGCTGGGCACAGCATGCTGCCCGGGGCTGGACCTCAGGCTCTTCTCTTCTGACCCTTTTCCACATCTGACCTTTTTCCACATCCACATGCCAGCTGCCGACTGTCCTTCCCTCACTCCACTGGCATACTGGCTCCTTGGTCTTCCCTGAGAAGCCAGGCATAGGGCGACTGCAGGGCCTTGGCCCCTGCTGGTCCTTTCTCTTGGACTGCTTTTCCTTGAATGCCCATGTGGCTCCCTTCCTTACCTCCGTCAAATCTTATTCAAAAGTCACCTACACGGCGGGGCTGCTCCCGCTGTAACAGCATGGCAGCCCCGGTCCTCACCACCTCCCCAGCCCCCCACCGAGCGATCCATCATATGCTGTACCCACGATGTTCATTTGAGTACTTCGGCCCTTCCCCCACCTCTGCATCAGCCCCAGAAGGGCAGGGAATTTTATCTGCCTGCTGTGTTCTAGGGCTCAGCGCATAGAAAACGCTCAAACTGGATGGATGGGTGGATGGATGGGTGTGTGGATGGGTGGGTGGGTGGATGGATGGATGGATGGGTGGATGGATGGGTGGGTGGGTGGGTGGATGGGTGGATGGGTGTGTGGATGGGTGGAAGGATGGGTGGGTGGATGGGAGGGTAGAGTGAGGGATGGATGAATATGGAAAGGTAATAGCCAAGAGCTGAACAACCCAAGACCTTTCTTGGTGTTAAATGAAGGGTAAAACAATAAACATCAAAAATTCATACACAGGAAGCAGTTTGAGAACAGTCCAGGCTTCCAGGAGGAGACAGAAGTTAAGCAAAGCCAGGAAGGAAACCGTGATGGTGTTAACCACAGCAGCCGCATGCTGAACTGGTGTTTATCCCCAAGGGGAGCACCGCACAGACTCAGGCTCGGAGCACTCTTATTATTGTTGTTTCCATCTTCCCAATTGGGAAACTGAGGCCTATGGAGGTGAGGAAACTTGACCACATGAAACATGCCAGCAAGAGGCCTGGCCTGAGGGCGCAGAGGGAGCTGTCAGTGTCCCCTGTCCCCCTACCCCCCTTTGCTCTTGGCCCCAATTGCTGGGGTTCATTCTGCCCTCCGGGACCTGGGTGAGCCTGAGCAATCATCAGGCTGGCAGTGCCAGATAATGAAATTCATGGAACCAGGTCAGCTCACCTGGCTCTGCACCCAGCCACAGTGCCATGCCACCCACTGCGGCCAACAGAGGGTACAGAGCTCCTTCAACTCAACTCCTGAAGGGCCAGGCCTTCAAAAGTGGTCCTGGATGAGCGTTCAAGGGAAATAAAAACACAGGCCTCGAGAGAGGGGACAGCCCTCGCCGTGGGGCCGGGCTCCACAGCAGGTCCACTTGGCCCCTCGCATCACAGATGAGGTGGGGAGATGCAGGTGACCTGGGGCTTAATCCAGACCTGAGAAGTGTCACTCAGGGCCACTTGGATGAGCTCCTGCCCTCAGCCTCTCAGGAAGCCATGCCCCAGCTTTCCACAGATGTCTGTTTCACTCCCTTCTGGAGAGCACAGAAGGGCACTCTCAGGGTTCACCCCACAAAGCAAGGCCAAAGAGCCCCCCAGGCCACATGCCGCTGGCTGTGCCTTGGGCGGGGGCTCCGAGATGGGCAGTGGGCCCAGAGGGCACTCACTCATGGCACAATCCAGTTTCAGGTCAGCCGGCCACGACTCCGGTACAGTGGAAGCGTCACAGTCTCTGCTGTAGCAAAGACCTGAATCCAAACCCTGGCTCCTCCTTTCCAGTGCCCTCATCTCTGTGCCTCGTTTCCCCATCTCTGAGGCTGGGTGATGACCGGAGTGCTGTGGGTTAGATGAGGCAGTGGATGGGAGCCCGCCCGCCCGGTGCGGCGCCTTTCAGGGCTCCCCCTCCTGCTCCCGGTACAATCAGACGCCACGGGAAGAACGAGGCTGCTTCCCTCAAGTTGCCAGCGCGCGATGACTAAAGTAAATAATTCATCGCAGCTTGAAACCAAAGTGCAGGCTTGTTCTATGACAGAGCTGGGCTTGGCGAGAGAAGGGTCAGTTTGCCAACCAGCTGGGACTTGGGCAGGCAGAGACGCGTGGGCGGCACCTCTGTGAACACCGCCTCACGCGCAGGTGCTCCGCTTCCATGCCTCCTGGGCGCTGTGCTGAGGTCAACTCATCGAGGCCGGCCGGCGTGCAGAAGCCGGTGCCTCACTGCCAGGCCTCCCCGGCTGCTGCACAGAGAAATGTGCCCACATAGGCAAGTCCCTTAAAATAGCTTTCTGGGTCTGGGCCACTGGGAAACAGAGTAGGGTTGGGACAGAGCAGACCTGCCCAGAAGGTCCTGATGACAGGGAGCCTTTCTCCACGCAGAGAGCTGAGTGGGGCAAGAGGGGCAGAGCCAGGGCGCGCCGCACGGGAGGGCCGCACGCTGGGCAGCAGGCGTCCTGGGACGCGAGGACGGGCAGGAGGCGGCACAGTGAGAAGAGGCCTAAGAGGCTGCAGGACGGCGATCTGGATTCCAGACCTGGCCTCCCAGGCAAACTTTCAGGCTGTACTGGGCCAGACGTGATAAATCAGCGCCTGGCACAAAAGCAGAGGTAACTGTGTAAGTGGTGGTGACGTAACACAGGTCAAGATCTCCTTGAACCATCACCAAGTGAGAACAGTCCTCAGGAAAGGAAAACGCAAGGGCCCTCTCGAGGGACTGCACAGTGAGAGTAAATGCACTCCCAGCCTGCAGCCCCTTCCCTTCCGGGTGATTCCCCGGGTTAGTGTCCGCATAGGGCAGCACCCTAGCCCTGCTCCCCAGTGTTATGGTCAGATCTGATAAGCGATCAATTTCCACCAGGTGTGAAGTTCAGGCTCCAAGGACCCCAGAGACAAGGAGAGGGCTCCGCACACCCGGGCCCGCGGCGCCTTTACATGGCACTGACACCCACAGAGGAAAGCTTCCGCTCATCCCCACGGCCTGAGCCTAGGCCTGGGCGGGTGGCTTCCTCGACAGCCGTGGGGAAATGACGGCAAGCGCCGAGAGGCCTGAGCCAAGGGGCAGAGGGCACAGCTGTTTCCTCTTCGCTAACTCAGCCACCTCAGAGTCACCCCCTCCACCTAGGAACGGGAGTCCACGGTCTCTTCCCATTCCCCCAAATGCAAAGGCCCCACCCGCTTTCGTGGGGCCATTCAAGAAGATGCTGTCGCCGAGGACCAGGCTCCAAGGGCCCCAGAGAACCTGGAACTGGTGGTTCTTGTGCTTCAGCAGCCTGTCATAGGTATACTGCAGACTAGAATGTTCACGTCTCTGGAATGTGCTTCTGAGTCGGCCCCAGGGAGGACCCGGCCCCAGGGAGGAGCCGGCCCCAGGGAGGACCTGGCCCCAGGGAGGAGCCGGCCCCAGGGAGGAGCCCACAGCTGAGGCCCTTTGAGAAATTCCCTGAGGCACAGAAGAGCTCTTCTGGAGTACCCCAGCCAGTGGGTTCACAGGACAGCCTGGGGACTTCAGGGGCCCTCTCAGGTTTGCTTTCTCAGCTGGATGCTGGCTTTGGAGGAGCAGTGCCCCCTTTCCTAGATAGGCCAGTGGAGCTCTAGAACGGGGACGGTGCCCCGGAAGATCTCACATAGCTGGAGAAGCCAACCAGCCAGGCCTTGCCTGGCCTCCCCAGGCGTCTCTCCTGCTCGGGACCTGGGGCCAGTGCCTGCCACGGGGCTGCTGCTACCTTGGTTTTACGTGTGTGGTGTGCGCTTACCTGGCCTCAGCAACTCGTCCTCACCCCTCACCTGGCAGGTGCTGGCGGGACTGCTGGGAACAGCCATGGTAAACTCCTGGCACACAAGAGGCATTCTGGAATGTCAGCCTTCATTTCTGTGATGATAGTTTCCTTCAAGAGTTTGGCTTTTTTGGAGTACACAGAAGCAGTGGGAGCCACATGCATGAAGAGCCTGGTAGGGGTGTTGGAGGGAGGCGAGAAGAGCCCGGAGATCTTGGGGTTGAGGGCAGCGACAGTGTGGATGTTTCGGACACCTGCCTTTCTCATGCCCGGCTCTGTCTTGGCCACCAGCTAAGGGCTGCACTGCTGAACCCCAGCACCCCATCTTCCCTTCTGTGCAGCTCTCCTTTCCCAAGAGGCCCAGTGTAAGCAACTCAGCCTGCGGAGTGAGAGCTGTGCACAGCAGGGTGGGTCAGGCTAACTCAGGAGTCCCCAAACCAGGGCCAGAGAGGGTCCAGTCCTTCAAAACCTGTCCGGCCATCGAGGCAAGAGCAACTTGAGGTGAGGGAGAACCCGCCTGCCATGCAGGGCCCTCCTCACCCAACCTGGGAGGGAAGGAAGGCTCCCAGGTACCCACCCAGTGAGTTCCTGTCCTCCTGGCGGCATCGGAAGCCCTTGTCCTTTCCACCTTCTTCACCTTGGCTTCTGCCACCGCCTATACTTCTGCTGCTCCCTTCCCTGGAGCACCCTGTTCTCACCTCAGTCCCACTCTCTCCTGGCCAATCCTCCCCACTCCTCCGCAAGGCTGCCCGAAGTCTGCCTTCTCTGTCCAGCTGCCTGGCCCTGGGACCTCCAGACGCAGACGGCGCTCCCTCCTGAGCAGCTCTGGGGCTGAGGAATTACTGTGGGGAGACTTGCGCTTGGGATGGGCCAGGCTCTGCTCTGCGAGCTCATGGCATCTTGAATCTTCGCAGTAACGGAGGAGCCAGGTCCTACACCCCTCCCCCACCACGCCCGCTTCTTTTACAGATGAGGAAACACTCACACGGGTCCTGCAGCAGTTACGGGGGAAGAGGGGATTCCATCTGCGGAATTCCAGCAGGGCTCGTGCTCATGGCCAAGCAGCATCCCACCCTGGAGGAACCCCTCATGCCCTCCAGACGCCTGGTGCTTGTCTCCAGCCCAGCTTGGAAGTGAAATGGAGTGGAAGCTCAAAGCTTACACATGAGGAGCCTGAGTGAGAACCCCGTGGTGCCTGGAAACTAGCATTCCTGAGAGCCCTACGAACTCTGAGCTCCATTTCCACATAGTATGTGGTACTAAACCCCTGCCCCGCCCTTGTGCGTGTTAGAGTCCGACTACAATGTCTCCAGGATCCTTCTGCAGGCCCAGCACCCAGCAGGGGCTCACATTAGCTCTTCTCTCTCATCTGCGCATGTGATACTCAGGCTGGATGTAGACAGCGCGGGCTGACCCCACTGCAGAGGTGGCAGCACTCAGAGGCTGTCGGAGGCAGGAAGGGGCCTTTGGGCGGCCACCCTTAGGCCTCGACCCTGAACGCCTGTGCCGGATCCCCAGGCAGGCAGGAAGTAACTCCCCTCTGGGGTCCTCCTGGTGGAGCCTGACAGCCATTATTTTGGCAACTGCCATGGCAAAGAACACCTCTGGCCCTCGCTCGGCACCTACGTCCAAAGCCGGCATCTTCCCCTTTCCCCCCACCCCTGTCTTTCCTGTTCCCCACATCTCTGTCCCAATCTATTACTCTTTTCCTGGATTTCAGAACTCAACAGGAGTAAGTGTGACTACTGTACATGGAACTCTACATTTTTATTTTGTTCAATTGGGACTTAAAAGGAAACAGAGTTGTCCGTTAGATTTTTTGTAGCCAACAGTGACTCAGGCAGAGGAAGTTAGAAGCCAGTTTTCAGGGAACTGCTACACCAACCCAAAGTCAGAAATACCCCAGAGCTCTCCCAGTGTGCAGCCCTCCTGCTGTTAACTCAGCGGGCCCCAGAGTATCTCTGCAGAACCAGGAGCTGGTGCATACGTTTCTGGAGCTAGAACCATATTCCTCTGACACCAAATAGGCTTATTTTTCCTTTCCTTCCTTTTGCTGCTGCTGCACACAGAGATGCCCGCCTCACCTGCCCCCAGACGCCCAGACCCTCACACTGCTCTGATGCCAGGACGCGTGGCCGGCTGTGCTCCCTGTGCAGAAGCTCTGAAGGATGTGGTTGGTTGTTCCATGAGCAAGTTGCTCGTCAGCCTGTGAGTCACCCTCCATCACTTCCCTCCTAGTCCAGTGTGTGCCTGTGGCGTGGGAGGGGCCAGTGAGGTGGTACCTGGCTGTGGCCTTGGCCTCCCCCTTAGCTGGGGCGCCCTCCTCTCTCGCAGCACAGCTCCCTCCCCTCCTCCTCTCGGGGTGTGAGCCAGCCGTCTCCAGGTCCCAAAGCTCAGCCCTCATGTCTGAACAGCTGCTCTGTGTTTATCTGCTTCTCGTGTGCTGGGTGCTTTCCACAGGGTAAGTGACTCGTCTCCCATCACAGTATGAGCAGCTGGGCCTTGCTTTGCACTCAGCTTTGCCTCTCGGGTGCAGGGTTTGGGGATGAGGGACACCGAATGGAAGCCAGCACACCCTAAGTGCTCAGATGGGGGCCAGGTGCTCTGCAGAAGCTTCCCCAAGTTACCTCGGATCAACTTGCCAAGAGCCCTGTGAGGCTGCAGGTGAGGAAACTGAGCCCCAGGGTGACAGGTCCGAGGCTAGACAGCTAGCAAGTGCCAGAGGCAGGACTCAAACCCTGATGTGCTTGGCAGCATGCCTTCCATGATAAAATGGCACAGGAGGACCCTGTCCAGGCCGCAGCTGCACATCCTCACTCCCGCGCAGTTGAAGGTCTTAGAAAATAAAAATAAAGAGAAGAGAAAGGAATACATTTGGGGCCAATTCCTAAAGTATAGCTCCCAGGACCAAGAGCAAACTCTGGATGATCTAAATACAGGAAGAATGCACTGTCCACAGGGCCACCCTCTGCGGCCCCCGAGTCACTGGACAGACAGCACCCTGAACTCGCTCTGCTCCCCCTGCTCCCTGAGGGCCCAACTGCCTTCCACTGCGCATGGCTCTTGCTGGCACACAGACCCGAGCCCAGCCTCCCCGCCCCGATGCCCATTGGGGAGAAGGGCCTTGTCTTAAGGTGCTGTCCCCCTTGGCAGATCCAGGACCTGTGCTCACGCAGGTCTGCCTGGTGCTAACTGCGAATGTGGCCTCTCCAAGCCTGTTAACCTCTCTATAGAAAGGACTCAGGAACCTCGTGCACATGAGGGTACAACTGATGGGACTGCAGGGGTCCTGCGGGAACACAAGTGCTAAGCGTTAGGCACCATGGCTATTATTTATCTTTTTTAAAGAGTTTATGGAGGAACTGAACATTCCTGGCTGGTATTTTCTGGAAAAAAAATTCAAGAAAAGAAATAACTTTAAAAGCATGACACCTGCTAACTCCAAACAGACATCATGTCTTGTTTGCCTTAGATAGGTAAGCTTCCCTCCATCCCCACCTGGCTTGATGTACAACTGTACCTACGTATGCATAGAATTATGTGAGCTCAACTTGCATCCACAGCAGAGAACTTCCAAAGGGAAGAGTCTGCAGTTTGCAGGCGGGACAAGCAGGGTCAGCTGAACAGAGACGGGTCCGAGACCGCAGCCAGCCTACCTGAGGTGCTGGGGCCAGCTCACGAGAGCCAGGAGAGGGGTCAGCCCCGTGCCAGGGAGTCTGACCGAAGCAGCAGTGCTCGCCCTGCCCATTCCACTCCAAGCAGGGGCTGGCAGAGCGGAAGGAAGCCAAGGGTGGCAGCACCATGTCAGTGACAGAGGCTACTTGCAGGCCTTTCATAAACAGCGCTCAAGCACAGGCTCCCTGGCACTGTGGCAGCTCCCCTTCCCAGGCTGGGAGGGGGGGCACGAGCCCCTGGCCGGCTGTCCTGAGGGAGCCTCTGCCTGTATCCCGGTGCTCCCCAGCCAGTGCTGCTCCTCCACTTGGGCCCCGGCCTCTCTCGTATGCAAGCTCTGGCTAATGTGCACGTCCCATAAAACATCTCTCTGCAGTTTACCAAACCACAGACTCAGCGTGCATCACGGGCGGAGGGAGGCGGGAGGAGGCCTACTTCGCCGGTGCGGAGGGTTCTAAAACTTATGTTCAGCATATCCCGCCAGCTGACCCTATTGGCGCGTCTTACCCACAACACTGACCTTCTGGATGGGGTGGCCAAGGGGAGGGATGCTAAGCCTCACAGCCCCGTGGACCCCTCCTATTACTAGACTCATCTATGATGGCATGAATGCCCCCGAGTGTCACATTCGGTCCCACCAGCTATGTGTCTTCCTGACCCACCTCAGCTGGGCGTGGGCACCTCTGATGACAACACCAGTTAGACCCAGTGCTGTGACTTCGGGACACCCAGTGGTTAGTCTCCTGGTCTATAAACGAAAGGACTGGGCCAGTCTCACAACTCCACAACACATAACACTCCTTGTTTTCCAGAACCTCAGCGAGGACTCTGTGTGGCCCTATCTGCTCGGTGACATCACTCCCGGCCCCAAGCATCGTGTCATTGATTCTCAGATGGGAAGCGGAGATGTCCCAGGACACACTTGGTCTGTAAGAAGGGAGGAAATGACCACTTCCAGGGAACTAGACAGGACTCCTTTTGTATTTTCTACATAGAACACATAATTATCAGTCTTAAAATTCAGCATCTTTCTTCTTTTTTGCCAGACCATTAATAGCTGCTTTTCAAAAATGCTTTCTTGGTAAGAATCTCACCAACATAAGCTACCATTTAATGAGTACTTGCTGTGTGTCAGGGATGGGGCTAAGAGCTTTCATGCTGATCTTACTAAAAGCTCCTACCACACTGTGAAGTACACACTATTACTGGCTTCACTTTTAACACAAGCAAACTGAGGCCCAAGGAGGCTTAAAGAACTTGCTCAACTAGTTAGCAGCTTCTGGCTTTACACAAGGCCCAGAACTTCGGAGCACCCGGGTGTAACCCTCCCATCTGGCCCCCGCAGGCCCCTGACCTTGCCGGCAGCGTCCCTGCTTCCTGGCCAGTGTGTCTCACATTTAAAATCTTGGGCGTCACCTGTCAAAGGTAAAAGTTGATGTTTTATCTAAAATTCAGAGCTAGAAAGGCACCTGCTGGGGCCGCAGAGCAGAGTGCCATCTGTTGAAAGTAGTGCCAATCTCAACTAAGGACAAGAAAAGAGGCCTCTCACAAAGAAGCCAGCAACTCTTGACAAGAAAGACGAGGAAGGCTGGCTGGCTGGGTCAGGGCAACCCACTGCTTGGCCCTCTGAAGGCCCAGACTGGCACGGGAAGGAGCCACCAGCCACATGGCAGGAAGAGACCAAGGCTGCCTGCTCACTCGCACCTCCCCTTCGGAGCCCAGCGCTACCCGCTTAGCTGTGAAGAACCCCTCTGGCTGGAGACACCCTTCCCACCCCCCACCCCCACCCCTCCACCCCTCCACCCCCTGGCCACACACAGGACGAGGAGCCGGGGGCTGACATCACAAACCCTGCTCTCCAGCGGGAACACAAGGCGCTCCAGAGACCAGTGCTGTCTAGGGCAGCAACTGACAGCCTGTTTTAATTGTTAAAATTAATGCTTGGAGTATTCTAAACGCTTCCTTCAATGCCTGGCTTTCAGATCAGAGGCAGTCCTGTGCCCATTGTCCCTGAACCCTGGACACCCGGCTGTAGGGCTCTCTCTGAGATAGCCAGGTCTGTGCACCCGCAGGTCCCAGTGTTTACCTCCTAAGGTGTGAGGGTGAGACGATAGGCTGGCCTGGGATGCAAGCCAGACTGTCACACAGACCTTGGAGCCTCTCCCGAAGTTAGGGGAAGGCTGGGGGAGGGGCGGCCGTCGGAGACCACAGCCAACATTAGCCTCCCGGTGTCTGGAAATGGAGCATCACTTAGGAGGAAATGACCCCGGCTAAGGGTCATGTCCAGAGGAGGGATAAAAGAGAAAACCACCATTCTCCTCACACCGCGGGACACAATGGCTCTAATGAGGAAATCAAAGCTCGGTGCTTGGAGTGGAGAGAACAGGGGCACGGCGGCGCTCCTTCTGCCCGGCCTCAGAAGAGACAGCGAGCGCGAGTCCCGGCGCAAAGTCCTCCGGGGCGAGCCCTGGGGACATCCCGGGGCAGAGCGAGCACGCGGCGGCCCAGCGAGTGCCGCGATCGGGCGGCGAGGGACCGGCGAACCCCCTCCCCAGCGCAGCTCGACGGACAGATGACTTCACAGGCGTAACAGACAAGGCAGCCACTTGCCGGTTCCAAAGCCAAAAAAAGAAACGGGGCAGAGGGGAGTGGAGGCAGGACACGCCACAGCGCCGGCCGGCCCCGGGCCGAGCGATACTCACATAGTGCTTGGAGGGGTTCCTCCGCTTCTCCACGTCCACCACGGTGGCCTCCTGCACGCAATAGGCGAGCATCTTCCCACGAAGCGAGTGGCGCCCCCCGGCGGCGTCACCTTGTCATCCCGGCCGGACTACGGCGCCTTCTCGCGCGGCCCCCGAGCACCCCGAGCGCGGCCGGCTCCCGGGGCCCACCGTCCGCGGAGGGCACGCGTCCGTGCGCCGGCGGCTCCCCGCGGGCCTGGCCCCGCGCCCGCGCCCCGCGCCGCCCTCCCGCCCGCTCGGCCGCCCGTGCGCGCTCTCCGCCGCCCGGTGGGTCCGGCGGGAACTGGCGGGGCGGAGGCGGGCCGGGGGTGTGTCCCGCCGGCGGGGGCAGGGCAGGGGCCGGAGCCCGCTGTCAGCGCGCCGGGCGGGGCGGGGCGGGGCGGGGCAGGCTCCGGCGGGGGCTCGGGGCTCGGCGCTGGCGGAGGCCGGGCGCGCAGGAGGCCGAGGCCCGGCCGGCGGGAGCGGAGGGAGGGGCGCGCGGGGAGGGGCTCTGCGCGGGAGAGGGCGGGGACAGGGGGCTGCGGCGGGGCGAGGGCCGGGCGCCCCCCGCCGGGCCGGGAGCGCAGCCAGAGGCCTGCGGGGCCCCGGGCGCGGAGGGCTGCGGAGCGGGCGCGGGGGAAGGGAACGAGCCCGCCCCACCCAGGCGCTCAGCCTCGGAGCGGATCTGTGCCTCCGGCCGCCGCCTTTCTGTGCCCCCTCTACTGCTATCCTCCAGATCTCTTCAATGCAAAGTAGTTTATTGCACGGCTGTTACTTCCCAGGGCCCCGCGAGGAAACCGGCCTTAAATCCTTCAACCAGATCCTCCTCTGACGACCCAATTGTCCCTCCCCTAGCGGGTCTCCAAGGGCTGATTTTCTCCGGAAATGGGATCCATCGATCCGCTCATCGATCTGGGCCTGTGTGACTAACCTGTGACATCATTACCAATGACCCAGGGCGCCCAGGATCCTCCTGGGGCTGGGAGGAGGGACGGCAGCACACAGTGTGGGAAAGGCGACTCGGGGTGGGAGCCGGCGCTTCAACCCCGGGGCTCCTCTTTCTGGTGTGCGAAACCGACTTTCCCAGCTACTTGTCCTTCTCTGGGCTTGGAGCACAGTTCTACTTAATTCAATTTAGCTTTTTCTCCCTATGAGTTCAACATTTTTTCCCATTCTCCTTTCAGATATCTAAGGGAGGGGGCATGCTTTCACAACTAATCCAATTGTTTCACAATCACAATACAGCTTTGTGAGCCTGGACCAATGAGAGACATCTGACACGGGGGCGAAGGGCTTTATGACCTTATTTTCTTCTCTGCCGGTCAGCAGCCCTGTGCCAGTCTAAGGCCGGATTCCCACATTTGCCCGGGACAGAGTCCCCCACTGCGCTCTGGCCTTTTTGGGGAGGGTGTGAGGACCCCAAACGACGGCATACGAGACTGCGCCACCAGATGCACATGTCGGAGGACAGATGGGTGCTGAGTCCTGCGCTGAGACGTCTTGATGGCAGGGGCTCCCCCAGGAGAGGGGACGGTAGCGATCTCCTGCGGATGAAGGGTCCTGGCAGAATGTGACACAGCCATGATCTTGGGTGGTGGGGAAAGGGGGGACCAGGCACTATTTGCTAAGCTAGGCTTGTCCGTGAAGGCCCCGCAACAGGCCCCCAGGACTGGGCTTCCAAGCCTCGGAACCGCCCAAGTCCTCTCACGATGCAGGAAGGCAGCCTGCGAGCTTCTTCATGGCGGTCTGCGGCGGCCTTCTGTGCCGGCCTTCTGTGCCGGGCTGGACCTGCTGCTTCAGGCCGAGAGGTCCCTGGGGCGGGGAGCTGGCGTCCTGGCAATCGCAGGGCAATAGCAGTGGGGCTCCCTTTGTGCAAGGTCCCCATGCTAGACCAAGCAGCGGGCTCTCGAGACAGCACCACTCTCCTGCCCATCCTCCTCCTCGTGAACGTGCTGCCAAGCGTGAGCAGGGTGTGGAGAGAGGGCCGCTGCCTCCCTGGCGTCCTAGGAAAACCGCAACTGTTCTCCTGCCCAGTGTTGGCCTTTTTCCTGCCTCAGGATAGCCTGAGAACTCCGAAATCCCACCTGTAAGTCCTGCTGAAGCGCACTCCCGCCTCCCCCAACTGAGCACCACGAGCTCTCCAAGACAGTGAGGCAGAAGCTGTTTACATCCGAGGGAGAAAAGGTCTTCAACCAGTAGGGAGTGGTGCGGGCTGTCCTCCCCGCACAGCACCAGCCTCCCCACAGTGCATTAGAGGTCCTTCCCATTCCGCTGGCTTCCCGAGAGCCTACCACCCCCACCGCCCATGGAAGTGGGCAGAGGTCCCTTGGAGATGGGCCTGCGCTTCCCTCGTTAGACCCCCTTAGTGTGCCCGGCATAGAGTAGGTGCACAGGGCGGTCTATGCTGGAAACAGAGAGGATGAAATAAACCTTGTGGTGCCACCTCCATCTATGCACTGGAGTTGACACCGAGCCCAGGACATTGTGTGAGCTCAAATGACAAAATACAGTTATGAAAAGGAAGTTAAGTACAAGTAAGTAAAAGAGGACCTAAAATAAAGGTGCAAACGGATAGCTGAAATTTTGATTTTTCAAAGAAAAGCAATTGTAAAAAGCTTAGAATCAAAGAATTTGTCAAACCAGAAAGGATCAAAGAGGTTATTCTGCAGCCAGGAGAAAGCACAAACGAGTAGCTACACACGCCACCAGACCAAGGTCAGCGCTGCCCTCCACCATGCCTGGAGCCTAGCCCCAGGCAGGAAGGGTCCCACGAAGAGGACGCTCAGGACACATGCAGCCACCACCTGCAGACCTAGAATGTCACGTGCGCTTGAGCCCTGGGGTCCCTGGGCTCCCATTTTCTCTTCACACAGTCTCACAGTTGCCTAGACTCCTCAACAAAGAGGAGTCATGCCTCTGAGACAGACAGGGCTGTAGGGTCACACAGATCGCCTCAGCTCTGCACTGGCAGAGCCCCTCCTACTCCTCTCGCATGGAGCCCTCGGAGGCCCCCGGAGAACAGACCACACCAGGAAGAACAGGTGACTGTCGCATGCTAAGCACAGGCGCCGCATGGCGCTGCATTTCTCCTTCAAGATGTGACTCCTGCTCACCACTCGCCAGGTCCTGGTGCGCACCGCACTATGACCCTCAGCCTCGACTGCGTGCAACCTCATTTATATCCTTTCTTGTTACTTGACTTTCCCGTGCTGAGGTTGTACTAAGCCAATAAAAACCTAGGCAGGCTGTAAGGACAGTGAACTTAGGCCTTGATACCACCTCTCCACTCCTGTCCCAGCTCTTTTGCCACCCTGGCCCCTGCCATTCATACCCTACCTATACATGGCTTTATATGTGCCAGGCACTCAATAAGCAGCTGTCTTTAAAAGTATTGAGCTCTCAGCAGATATTTGTAGATGTGGCTGCTGCTACATGAGGAGCATGGAGAGCTGGACCAGAGCCTCTGACCAGCGCTCGTCCAGCCTGGATTCCACTCTTGGATGCACAAACTAGCCTGTGACCTCGAAATACTTTTCCAACTCTGTGTCTCTGGTGATCTGGTCCCTTCCGTGCTCAGCAATGGTGGGCAACTATTCCATTTTGAAGTGAATTATCTGTCAAGTGTAGTAGCATGTGCCTGTAGTCCCAGCACGTGGGAGGCTGAAGCAGGAGGATCATAAATTCAAGGCCAGACCCTGTGTCAGTTGGTAGGTGAGAGAGTAGTCACCTAGAGATTTTCAAATTTGAGTTGAAATATGGGGCCCTCTCCTGGCCAAAGTGATATTAGCACTATCGATTTCATTGGCTGCCCAGGTTGGCATCCCTTCCTGGCCCACCTTGGCTGACCTCTGGAGGGACAAACAGGAGAAGCTGGCACAAAAGACCTGCCATTTGATAGACCACAAGCAAGCCAGTTTTCCTGCTTCTCACTCTATTTCTCCTTCTCTTCCTCCTCCTCCTCCCATTTCTCTCACAAATGGGCTTTAATGTACTGACTCTCGCTGGGGGTGCGTTCTGAGGATGGTCACCCCTGGATCTGGGGCAGACATCAAGGACAGACTTCCGAGACATCAAGGGAGGGGGAGGCTTCTCTCTTGGTTGGCAGACAATGAGATCAGAATGCGGCTCACTGTGGCCTGATTCCAGCCACGGTCACAGGCCCTGCTCCTGCTCACCCCACAAACCGTGGTAGGAGCCACGGCTCCCCAGTACTCGGCACATTCTCTCTCTCCATGGACTCTCCACATGCTTCTGCACACAGATGCAGTGGGCTGTCAGCCTCCTGCTCGGTCTCTGCTTCACCCAGGGTCCTTGGGGGACCTATTTTTTTTTTTTTTTTTAAGAAGCACTTGATATTCCAGTATTGGCCAATGGCTGTGTTCCCGGACACCAGGAGAAAATCTGGTAACTTGCATAGCCAGAGGCCAGGACTCAATAAGATCCACAGAGGGAAAAAAATATTATCCATAATTCCAGATGCATCCCTAGTCTGGCTCAGACATCTGGTCTCCGCACTAGTGCCTTGTGTTTTAAGACCTTCAGGGTAACAGTGTGGAAGGCTTCATACTATCGTCTTAGTCACGGACCACCCCCAGGCCAGGTGTATTCCTATATTCGGGTAGGGTCCCAGCATTCACTTGGTATCAAAGAACAGACTTTACAGTCCCCCTCTAACTATAAGCCACCCAGATTTTCTTTATCAAAATCCTCAGATTTTCCAGAAGCAAGCAGACCCTGAGCTGGTCACCGGATGAAAAAAAAGAACAACAACAGCAGCAAATCCCATGGGATACAAAGGCAGTTTCTTTAAAAATAGCCACAGGCCACAAATAACCAAAACTATGAGTCTGGCTTGGGTTGGGTCCCACCAGCCTTTTTGGGTCTTTCTAAAGAAATGTCATGGAAATTACAACTGTCCTGTTTGAATCCATGTCTCTTTCAGGTGAAAGATTCGAGATTCGTGATCAAGTCTGCTCTGACTTGAACCCTGCCCTTTCTACCTAAAGTGTAAGGTACCCTGACTTGGTGCTATGCTTGATTTACTACTCTTCCCTCTTAATTACATGCCAGTGGATGTCTTGGTCAGAACTCTGTGGTTTACATGTACTAGACACTGAGCCAAGGTAGCTTAAACATATAAAAAGGGGGGAGCTTTACTTCCAACACACAGTACTGTCGTAGGGAATCCATAGCGATCCCGGCCTCTTGAGAGAATAGAACTTGGAAGTCACAACTTTTGAGAACATCGGCGGTAATTTTCCTCATCTCTTATTTCTGGTTAGGATTGTGTGTTTTGTCCTTCTGACTGTGAACATGTCTCTGCTTTTTTAGCCACATACCAGGAAACTGCCCAAGTAACAACCAGCTTCTGGTCCAGACACACCTGGGGCCCAAAGGCTGTCTCTGAGACGCTGTCCCCATCCATCAGGGAAGGATGATCTGATTGGCCCACGTTGGGTCATGTGATGCTGACCACATCCAATCAGTTACCATAGGGTGGAGTCAGCAGCACAACCTTTTTCTGTCCCCTGTAGAACTGAGCATTGAATTCAGGACCTTGCTCTCACCAGGCAGGCCTGGTGCCACTGAGATCCACCCCCGGCCCTGGGGAATTAAGGGTGCTGAGTATGAGCAGACCATGCTTCCAAAAATACAGCTGCTAATAGACTGATTACTTCTTTAAGAACTTCATTCATTTATCCACTAAGCAAATATTTGTGCCATTAGTGTGTGTTACCTACTATGGTAGGAAATGGGGCTGCATGTGGAGGTAAGTCACGCAAGGCCTGTGGGAGTTTGTCCATAGGTCTTTGGGTAAACTTTGTTTTGTTTTGGTTTTGGGTTTTTTGATTGTTTGTTTTGTTTTGAGACAGGGTCTTGCTTTGTAGTCCAGGCTAGCCTTGAAGTCACTGTGATCCTCCTGCCTCTGCTACCACTCCTGGCTGATAAACTTGGCTTTAAAAGTAATAAAAATGTACAGGCATGGTGGTGCATGCTTGTAATACCAGCACTCGGGAGGCTGAGGCAGGAGGAATGTTGTAAGTTTGAGTTCAGCCTGAGCTCCACAATGAGTTCAAGGCCACCCTGAATGACATAGTGAAGCCTTGTCTCAAAAGAAAAACATGCAAAAATTAAAATAGGTGTGAAATTATAATAGTGATGGATGTTGTCAAATGGGGCAAGCATATACTAGAACATTAAACTCTGGTGGTGGGAACAGAAAGTTTTACGTTTCAAAAATTAATTCATTTACAACTGTGAGCACCTTCTAGTGTTTCTGTCCTTTGGTAATAATAAAAGAGGATTTTGGTTTTTTTAAACATGCATTTTGAGAGGCTCACTCTGATTGGTGGAGGAGCCTTGTGTGGAGGAGCACAGGAGATTTACCTAGAGGGTGCTGGAGGTGGACGCTGACGCCTTAGGGGCAGAGCAGCCTCTGGTGATTCTATTTGCCAAGCATCTGGGAAAGAGTAGCTGATGGCAACTGTAGTTCCTGACCTACATAACTGGAAGGCTGAAGTGCCATTCGATTTTCTAATGGCTTTTTTAATTTTTTTCTCTCTTTTAGTCTGTAAAATGATATGGCGAATCTAGTTCCTATCAGGATTCCTTCTGGCTATAGTAATGCTAATGATAAAAACTGGAGCAACAAATATCACAGCAGCAATTGTTCAATGAGCTCTCACTGGGCGGTGCCAGGACTGAGCTGAGTAAGCATGGCACTCTTCTGTTTACCCATAAATGGGGATCAGTCACAAACAAAAGCATCACCGCTCCACGGACTAGTTGACAATTAATTACACATGAGAAGAGCAAGACATCTGGGCCCCTCAAGTCATTATCATTAAGTATTTGTTCAGCATCTGCTTAAAAAAGGCTGGAAGAAATAAATTCTCTCAACTCTCAGTATGCACTTCCTTCTCTACATTTAAAGTGAGCCGTTTATTACGCAGACCGGAAGCCACGCGTGCCCAATGAGCGTTCATTTCATGGTTTTTCATACCTGAGGATTGGTACTCGAGGGCTCATACCAGGGGAAGAGAACTTGTAAGGAGATAGGTTCAGAGTCTTCAAAGATGTTTCAAGGGTTTGGCTTTTGTTTTTACTGTCATGCAAATCGGATGTCTCCTACTTTCTGGAGTTCTTGTTTTTCTTCCTTGGCAGAGAGGGAGAGGAATCAGTGTTCCAAACAGTTAACTTCTTGGGAGACATATCGATCAGTTTGGCCGTTGCTGACCCCAGTCATTTCTCCTGAGGAAACAGTGCTGGCCGCACATCTCTGCACTTGGCCTTGCAGCGGGGGTGACGCTGCGGCCGGGAGGGTGGGAGGTGCAGGTTGGAGCCGAGGAGCCGGAGCTGCCTGTGTGTGTGTGTGTGTGTGTGTGTGTGTGTGTGTGTGTGTGTGTGTGTGTGTGTGTGTAGATTGTTAATATTAAGCCTTTGTGTGTGCTGTTTCAGGAACTATGTGGAGCCAGTAATGCACTCACATTTATTCCACAAATAAGGATTTAGTCTGAAATAACGCTACTCCTTTGCGACACTCACGGTCTAGCTGACGATGAATTTTGAAAGGGGAAATTTGGGCCTCTTCAACCCACCGTTCTATAAACATTTTTTCACGCGTTATTTAATAAAGGCTGGGAGAAACACATTTTCTACTAAGTGTGCTTTTCTTTCTCCATACCCTCTTGAGGATGCTGTGTACTCTGGCAAGCAGTGGGCCACTTATGCCAGGGGGCCCTTGGAAAACCCCAGTGCTCCAGGCCAATACATGGCCATTTGCCTAAAGGCCTAACACAGGGGTGACTGCTGCTTCTACAGCTGTGTCCAGATGCCCCCAAAGCTCATGTAGTCCCAGATGGAGCTTCTTCAGAGGCGGCTGGGTCTAGAGCAGTGACTGATCGTGGCGTGATGCTGGATGATGGGGGCTGGGGTTAAGGATGGGCGGTGACTACCTCAGTCCACTGCTTGGCTGGGCACTGACTTAGCCCTGTATCCTGGACACAGTATAAGGACAGAAAGAGGCTTGTCTTATTCTTTGTTGCTTTGCTCCCTTCTGCCCACCGTGAACTGTTACCCTCTGCGGTGCCCCTCTGCCGTGTCACCCTGCCTTGGAGCTGGCTCATTATGGACTGAACCTCTACAAACTGTGAGCTAAATAAACCTTTCCCCTTTAACTCTGGGTGTCAGGTACTGTGTGGAGCAACTGCTCAGACTTTAGAAACAAACAGAAAAAGTTCCCCAAGGAAGAGCCAAGAAACCACGTGGACAATGTCTGGTTCTTAATGAACAGTATTGCTGAACGTGAGAAGGAACGCTGTTTAAGCACAGGGCTGCAGGACTGTTTCATTCCCCATGATTCTCTCCCTCCAGTGCTGAAAACAAGGTCAGACACGCAAGCGTTCACTGAACATCTCCGAAATGCATGAGTCTTATAAACAGAGCAGAAAGAAGTCAGGTACCAGGAGACGCATCGGCAGTCCTCGCACTCAGGGAGGCTGCAAAGAGGAATCACGAGTTCAAGCGCACAAACGAGAAAAGACAACAGGCTCGGGCAGTTAGCTCAGTGGTTCCAGCGCCTGTCTTGCAAATGCAAGGGCTTGGGTTTGATCCCCCGTAACCACATACCATACTGGGCATGGAGACTCACGCACACCAGCAATCAGCACCACATACCACAGTGCCGGGCGTGGTGGCTCACACCTGTAATCCCAGCAGTTGAGAGGCAGAGGCAGGAGGATTGTGATGTGAGTTTGAGGCTGAGCTCATGTCCAGCCTGAACTATAAAGTGAGACCCTGTCTCAAAAAAAATAAAAAAGAAAGAAAAAAGAAGAGAACAAACAAAAGACAAAAGTCAAACAATAAAAGGCTCAAGCCCAGTCCAGGCAGCTTAGCAAATTAGCAAGACCTTGACGCACAATTTAAAAAGGACTGAGGATGTAGCTCAGCGCCAAGCCTCTGGGTGCGATTCTGAGTACTGAAAGTGAAGATACAACACTAGGGAATTATTGAAAAGAACTTTTCAACTGAAGTCTAACTCTTACTTTCTCTTTTTACCATCTTGTAAGAAGAGCCAACTCATTACTATTAGATTCTGCAAGGTGAAGAGAGTTTTTTCCTATTCTCTCCCCAAACCTCTGAAGCACAAGGTACAGCTCGCCGGTTGCAGAAGTGCACGGGCGGAAACGCAGCCACTTGCTGTCACGCACCCCATTTGTTGAGTGCGGCAATGTTTCTGTGCCTCCTGGACGAGGCTCTGGGAAGCTCTGATGCAAAGTGCTCCAGCGGCAACAGGAAGCTCGTCCTACTCTAAAGGCAGGACAGACACCTGGAGAGAGGCACCAGGTAGTCTAGAGGAAGGAGGCCGAGCAGGGGAGTTATGCAGAGGGAGGCGAGTGTGAAGACAGCCCAGTGCGTGTGGGAGGCGGTGAGAGGCTCAGTAGCTCTGCACTGTGCGCTGGGGAGGAAGAGTAATGGGAAAGTCTGGAGAGGAGAAAGGCTGCAAAGAGCAAAGCAGACACGCTCCTGGGGCTCACGGAAAGGTCTGTGAGGGGAGGAATAACCGGGATCTCTCATCTTGAAATACTGAGCTGACTTACCAGGAGATGCCAACCCCTCGCCCCCCACACACACATTGCCTGCATCCGGGGCCTGAATACCTTAGTGTCCGCTGAGGCTAAGTTTCAGAACCACTCGGGTACCAGGTCCAAGGGAGCTCAGGCCCTGTATATAAAATGGCCCAGTGTTTGCATCTAGACTATTCATTTAAGTGATTTCTGTAGTACTTATAATACCTAATACAATACACATGTTATAAGTAGCTGTTATACTATATTGTTGGGGCATAATGACAAGAAAAAAGTGTGTACACATTCAATACAGACATAATTTTTTCCCAAATAGTTTCCATTCGTGGTTGGTTGAACCTGCTGCACTTACCAGGCTCCAGGAGGAGTAAAAGCCCAAGTGAGACCAGAGAGAGCCTGTTATCCACGGGATGGATTTAGGTTTAGAGATTAATATGCATTGAGACAGAGCTGAAAAAGGCCATTATGATTTTTCTTTTGTTCCTTTAGTTTCTACAGAAGATATTGTTTTAGTCACTTTCCTTGTCACTGGAATAAAATACCCTACACTCACGCCATGAAGGAGGAGAGATTTACCGTGGCTCACAGGCGTTAGAAGATGCATTCTATGGTCAGCTGGCTCCAAGGTGGAAACAGTACGGAGAGAGGGTCTGGAGAGGAACGCTGGTCACATCGTTACAGCGAGGACCAAGGGGAGGGAGGAGCTGGAACCCCTGCCAGTCACGCCGTGACTCGCCCAGCTGTGGCACCCCCACAATCCAGTCACCGTCCCGAAGCCCTGCCTCTGTGTGTGAAAGTTTCAGGGGCTGTTCTTGATCGAGACTATAGCAACGTAGAACCATTTAGGGCACAAGTTAACCGAGTAGTTCCTAACCCAAGTCCTGCAGATGTAATGCAGGTGTTGGGGTAGAATCAGTGTCAGCTCTCTTACGACTACTTGTTCTGTCACACACCAGCTAGGAGCCAGTATGTTCCCTCCTGGGCGCAGACCCAGGGGAAGGGGGCGTGTGGTTCCTCAGGATGTGCCAGTGTATCTACTCCAAACTGAGAACTACCCTAACACCCATCAGTCTGAGGAGGTAGACAGTCAGTGTTATATTCATAGAACAAGATGTTGTCCTCCAATGACAAAAGAAAAAACTGCCGCTACAGGCAGTAGACTGGATGAAGCTCAAAAATACTGAGGAAAAAAAAAGATTAACATGCCATATGATTCTATGCATGTAAAGTTCACAACAGGCAAAATTAATTTATCGTGCAAGAGGTGGTACGAGAGCTTGGTTCTGAACGGCACGCGCTAGGAGGGGGACACAAAGATGAGGGCTGGGTGCTAGAAATGCCCCCTCTTGACCTGAGTGGAGGTTTAAGCTGCATCTCGGCTTGTGTGTTCAGAGAATGACTGTCCTACCTCCCTGAAAAGAAAAAAACTACTGAAATTAACTAAACAAAGAGCCTCAGTGAATCTCTGCTGGGACAAAACAATGCAAATTGCAGAAGGATATGTACAATATCCACTTTATGCAAATGCTAGGCATAAGGACACTATGTATGTAACAGGTATGTGTTTAGGGAGCGATATCTCTCCCTGGTGAAAGGGTTAAAAAGGACAAGAAGAACCTCAGCGAGCCAGGGGAACTGAGAAGTCCCTAACTGTAGCACTATACCTCTTGTTAAAGAGGAGTGTAGTAGATTGACACTCTGTTAAAATCACAACATATCTGACACATTAAGAATCCAAGATGTTTTTACCTGGCATTGCTGATTGATTGGAAATTATTTTTGGCTCTTTGTACTGTAAAGTTTGAAATATTCGTGGTTTTTAGATAACTTATCCTAAAATTAATCAGCGGGAACAATGAATGTGCTTCAGAATAAAAGTCCGAAGGCGGTGGTCACAGGTGTCAGCAGAGTTAGGATCATCAGTCTAGTTCTCAGTTTTGTTGTAAATGCACAGCACCAGCAGCCCGAGTCCCAAGAATGTCAGCACCAAGTAGGTCAGCAACACCTGAAAAACTGCAGTGAAACTTTTTTTCCATTTCTGGGAATCAAACTCAGAACTTTATGCTTGTGAGGCAGGTGTGGCACCACTAAGCTAAATCCCCAGCCCTTAAGTGAAATTTTTCCAAAAGCTTAGAAGAATAGCAGGAAGAATTTTCTCTTTGACGTTATAGTACTAAGCATCTAACAACTGTGCATCTGCTTAAATGGATTCCATTTCTGGGAGAGGTCAGTGGAGCCCCCGCTGCTAGTTTTCCATCTTCACTGCTCAGCAGAAACTACCTTTCAGACATACTTGTAACCTTGTGAGATGTTCAGCAATGCCAGGTAAAACATGGAGTCTTAATGTGTCAGCTATCTTGCAAAATTCCAAATCTGAATTTTTTCCCCCATTACTGGGCATTGAACTCAGGTCCTTGCAGTTGTGAGGCAGGTGGAGTGCTACTGAGCTAAGTCCCGGGCTCAGGAATTATTTTTTAATATAGAACCCAGAATTAATTTTGATTTTGCCACCAACACTTTATCTTAGGCTGTTAATACAGTAAAATTACATTACTGCTCAGGTTTGTAAAAGTTTCACCTGGAGCATTCCATTTCTATTAAATTCATCTAAATAAAAGAAGTACTTAGCCAATGACACAGTTTTATACATGTATATGTATATATATATATATATATATATATATATATATATACACACACACACATATATATATGTATATCTATAAGAGAGAGAGAGAGAGAGAAAGGAATTTCTTTTTTCACCCGACATTGTCACAGTTTTGGTCAGCTTGCAAAGCCAGAAGTGACTTCTGGGTCTCACGGTCCGTAGTATAACAGCCCTGAAACAAAACACCTGAAAAATATGACAACATACCTGAAAATCCCATACGGTGAAGACCACCTCAGCCCCTCCCACCGCCCGTGAGCGCATGTCGTGTGTCGACCCCGTCCCCGTCCCCCCCCCAGCCGTGCTCGCTGTGCACCTCCTGCAGCCTGACGCAGCCAGGAGCAGGTGCTGGGTGCTGAGTCTCCACCGCCTCCTTCTCCCTTGGGGTCGTTCTCATACTGTTTGAACATCACGGCTCAGTTTAGTCAGCACTTCACGATGCTCAAACAGCTTCTTCCCACTAGCTTTTCCTGAAGGCACAGCTAACGGAGGAGGGGTCAGAGAGGCAGCTCTGGGCTGCTGGGACTGGGCTCAGATTCCCGCTCAGTCATTATTCCCTGTGCCACCTGGGCACAGGATCTGTGAAGGGCAGGGAAGAATACTTGCCATGTGGTGTCACTGGCAGGTGAGCATGAGATAAAGGGTGAAACAGTCAACAACATCATGCAAAAGAGCCACACGGTCCAATCTCCAGTTCATGCTGCCCTTGTCATCATTACTATTTACTGAAAGGCACATCTGCCCTCTGGTCCTGTTCAATGGCAAGGATTGAACGTAACTTTAATCTTCAAATGTCAAGTAAGTGAAGCGGAGTGTGGTGCTACAGGCTCCCAACCCCGCTCTGGACACTGAGGCCAGAGGATTGTAGCGAGTTAGAGCCAGCCCGGAATACATATAGACCTGGTTTCAAAAACAGAAACAAAACAGAAAACAAAAGACACTAAGCAAGTTGGACTGGCTCATTCATTCCACAGCTGCTGAGCAGCAACTGCGGACCAGAGCCCCACCTCAAAGAACCCGGGCTGCGAGTGAGTCTGTGCATGTGTGAATTCCTCACGAGCCGGTTACCAGGCAGCGGTCCTCCACGCTTGCCCAGCAGCCTGCTCCTTTAGTTTCTTGCTGCCCTGTGACGAACAGGTCCTATTAACAATAGCCGGAGGTCTCCGAGGCCATTCTTTAGTAGCACCCTCCAAAGTCACGTGCAGTGTGCCATTTTTGCCCAGCACTGAAAGTGCATTTTCACGGCTGGGCTTTGCATGTTTTTTTCCTCTCCCCCAAACCTGATGCCTGGATAGAAATGAAAGCCTTGTTTTGTTGCTCCACTGTGTTTAGTCTCAAAATGATATTGCAAGTTGGCAGCATCTATGAGCTAATTTGCAAAATTTAAGACACCACACATCTTGGGGACTTGGGTGATTTTTTATTGCCGTAAAGGTGATTCTTCCCAATAATTAAACACTGCTTTTCTCTCTTGTCTTTTCAGGAGCATTTTGGCACAATGCTTCACAAACCACGATGCTGCTTTAAAGAACTGGTCTCAGGTAGGATATCTGCTCTCTTGATCTTGATCAGACTCGTCATGCGATCATCAATTTTCTTCTTAAATGTCCCATTTTCTAGCAGCAAAAGTCACTTTTAGGTAAAGGTTGTTGTTTAAATTCACCTGAAGGAAACATCACATCAGTACGCACCAGCTCCTCAGCCCCTCATACCTAAGAGGCACGGGAGACGCTTCCCAGAGGAGGAGGGTGACATCCTCCATCCCTGCAGGCCCCGTGGTCGGCGGTGCTGGTCGCACCATGTCCCCGTGCATCCCAGCACTGGGATGATCTATCTTCTTGTTTGAGGTTTTTCTTGAAAGGATCAATCTGGCTTTATTTTTACATAGAGCAGATTTTAAATTTCAAAAATGTATTTATAGAGAAACACAGCCTCTAGGTAGGTCCTTTGACTCTGCTTTTGACATTGTTGCTCCAAATTTCCAATATGAAAATTCTAGAGCCCGTCTTATTCCATCCTAATGCTACTGAAATCAATCTCCTTGCATGCAGCACAGCATACGCCCAGTCTCGCTCACGCTTAGCTGAAGGCTAGGTTGAGCCTGTTCTCCAGGTCTGTCCCATTTCTTAGCACATTAGCCATTTAGTCTTCAACTCCAAACACTGTAAAAAATCCTTTCCCCCTAATCATGGACTTACCCACAAGCTCACACAGGAACCAAAGAGATTCAGTGAGGGTTTAATTTGAATAGCAACACAGAACTCATGAGTAAACCCGTTTCTCTTTTTTGGTCTTTCTCGAATTATCTTAATCCCCTTTCCTTTGAGAATGATTGTTCACTGATTTTGTTATTTTAAAATCCTTTTTTGCTTTTGTATAATCTCCTTTAAAAATCTCACTAGCTCACCCAGTTTCTTTAAATCACTATTACATACAGACGACTCCCAATGCCTGTTCAGTGTGCACATCAGGACCTCAGGGACTCTCACCTGAAATTAAAAAGATACAGATCGCTGTATTAGTTTGCGTGTCCTCCTGGAGCAGGGCCATGCTCAGCCTGCCTGTGTTGTCTTGGTTTAGCATTTGAGCTGCTGAAGCAGCATTTACTAAGTTTTAATATAGTTCACACATGTTCAACTGTGAAAAATTAATTTTTACAGCATAATATTCAGCAGGGTGCTGTGTGTGCAGAGGTTTACAGATGTGTATCAGGCACGTCAGTATCCTGTCCATCTCCCCTCTGCCACCCCAGAGATCTGCAGCTTCAGAGTTTTCCCACACAGCACAATCTGTCCTTGGGAATCTCTCTTTCTGTCTGTCTGGCCCATTTTCTCTAGGAGTGGGAGTTTGCTTGGAAAGCTATGGCCCCCAAGAACAACCCAGACCAGTGAGGGACTAGACTTGGGGGACACGTTTCCCAACTCCCTTGTCCTTGGTGAGACAAATCTGAGGTATGTTCCAGTCTCCCAGAGGGTCCCAGAGACATCGGTCCCTGACCTGCTCACAGTACACGTTCATTCTCTGTCACGTGCTTCATCAGATCATGTCCCTCCAGACCCACCTGCATCCGGATCACTGGATGCCTAGCAGGTACCCAGCCCACAGCTAGATGCTACGCAGCACCATACAGAGATAGGGAAGACACACACCTGACTCAGTGGTGTGATGGCCACAATCAGTGTATCCAGCTCGCAAGCGGAAGAACTGTTCCCTTACCAAATGGAACTGCCTCCCTCGCCATAGTGAATGGCTGGAGTTGGACACCGAATTTAAGCCACAGGCAATTTCCCTGCCTGAAACTGGGACTGGCCCACAGAGAGACTACAACCCTCGTCGGGCCAAGACTCCTGGATGCTTCTCACTGGTGTGATATGAAGACAACCTCTGTTTCTCTCGGAGCTGTGACACTGAGTCCAGAGCAGATCCTGGCCTTCGCTCCTCTCACAGGGAGGATCTTGTCCACAGGGAGTGATGCCGCCAGTCTGCAGAAGACAGAGGTGAGTGACAAGAGCGTCTGCGTCTGAGAGCCCGCTGGGCCCAGACCAGCCTCTCCCTGGGTTGGTTACAGTCTTCCCTGTGAGTCACGACGTTGGCACAATCTACTCAGAGCAGAGACTGTCATCACAGCCACACGCTGCTCCTGCAGACGGTCAGCTCCGGGCTGAGGCCTGCAGTGGGGATGGGGCTGGGATGCAGGACCACCACTTCTCAGACGGTGTTCTCTAAAATCTCCATTCAATTTTTAAAACTTTCCTGAGCTTCTCAACTATTCACCCAGTGTGTTTATCTTTTCCAATGGCTCCTTATTTTCAAAGGTACTTTGAAGTTTTCCCCTGCCAAGTCCAACATCTGAATGGCTCTTGATCTCCCTCACCTTCCCCACAGTGACTGAACCCTGGGTGCACGCACCACGCTACAACCCCAGCCCGTCCTGTGGAGTTGCCAAGCTGCCTAGGCTGATCTCAGACCTGCCAGAGTGCTGGGGTGACAGGCGTGGGCCACTGCACCGGGCTGGTGTGTTCTATCTCTTGATTATGGGTCATATTTTTCTTTTTCTGCACCTATCTAGTAATTTTTGTGTAGTAAAATTATGAACAATATGTTGTAGACACTAAATTCTGTTATCTTCCTCTGAAGGTCATTTCTTGCAGTAGCCACTGAAATACTGGTGCATCTAATCATATTTGGTAAGGTGGGTACAGTATTTAGGTTTTGTTGGGAAGGTCTGTTTGAGGTTTGGCTCTCATGGTAGGGTGAATGCTGAGCCAGAGACTTAGTCTGTACTCTTAGGGGGCAGCCCTTTTATGGTTTCAATGGAAAGCTTTGGTTATCTGCCAAGGCCAACTTGGTGAGACTTTCAGCCGCAGACTTCCTTTCCCCTGTGAGGGCACTGCTGAAATCTGTGATTTCCCCCCTGGACTCGTGGAGTCTCGCTCCCGCTTGTACAGCTAAAGATCTGAGGAGGATGTAGATACATATGTGGGTGCTTCGGCCTTGAGGCCCTTTCCTTTCTGAAAGGTTTTATTCAACTCCCAATTCCCCAGGACGCAAGCTCCTTTTCCGAATCGTCAGGGCGATAAGCCTATGGCTTTCTGCGTCAGTCCTAGTCCCTCAGGGGCCCCACCATGAGAAAATGGGCTCTCAAGTGTGGCCCTCAGGCCAGTGGCATCGTCATCACTTGTAAGAAAACTTCAGGCCATACCCAACATGCAGTGACGAGAAGCTCAGGGGAGAGTCCCAGATCCGTGCTTTTAACAGGGTCCTCTACACTCAAAGTTCCAGAGGCCTGCCCGGGGCTGGCCGTCCAAGTGTGGATCTGCCCTTCTTCCAAGGACCCAGACCCCTTTACCGTGTGGCTCTCCTCAGTGGCATCACACAGGTGTTTGGTTTCTGGTTTTGCTCAGAGCTCATGGTTCTTTTTAAAGGCAGGATTAGCCTTCTGAAAATTGCCTTATGATACCAGATCGGCAACTGGACATTTTTTAAAAAGAATATACCATACATGGCTTAATTTTTTAAAGATAAGCATAGACATTTCATCACTTACAAATAAATTTAAAATACTTTAACTGACATTTGACTCAAATGTTTGTGAAACCTAGAAGCGTCATGCAGTTTTATAGGACTCAGCCTGACTATTCCCAGAATAAGCCATATAATGGGCAGGGTGGTGGGAATTAGCTTCAACCACAGGGGAGGGTGTTGCTATGGAAACTGTCACCATAGCATCGGGCCTGAGACAGAGGTGGTAAATGAGCTTGTGCAGAGTGGGGAGGAAGGTAAGGTGCTGTCTTTCTGGTTCCCGTTCCAGGAAACTCCAAAGATTTGCTTTGTACCTTTCCAGAGGAAGCCTGCATGGGCAGCCAGGTCAAGACAACCTCTGCCGAGCAGTCACGCAGCCAGCGTTCCAACTTGTTTCCAGAAGAAAGCTCATAACTCCCCAAGGTCAGAGTAAAGATAGCAGCTCAGTTCTGCAGCCCTCACCTGCCAAAGCTCCCAGAGGTCTGAAGGGTCCCACTTTTCCGGACGTGCAAGTAAGGCCTGTACACTTTGTCACTTGTAAATTATGCCTCCATCAAAAACACTGGAATGATCCACAGAACAGTTCCCTGTGGGACCGAGGCAGGGAGAGACGGTCTGTCCTTACCTGTACGTCTGACACTGTTTTCTTTGAAGGAGATAGGGACAGAGGGGCACGTTCATAGTAATTCCACCCCAGTGATGTCTAGGTGGCTGCCATACATTTCCGGTTGGAAATTCTGCATAACGAAGCATTTTAATAGCACAAGAATGCCTGCGGAGACAAAGCCCGACCTCACCGGGAGGTCACCATCATCCTCTTGGCTCCTCCTGCACTGCGGTGCCCTTTGGGGAGGACAGTTGCTGCCCCGATCCAGCTCTGCCCCTCTCCAATGAATGCCCATGACTGCTGTGCCCCAGCTGTGTTGCGATGTCACCCACTCACACAGCCCAGGACACCACACAAGTTCTGCCTCTGTCAAACAGGAACAATAACATTATCCACATAAAGATTTAAATTTGGTGAGTGACTGGTGCAGAAATGTTCTGTAGTCATTAACACTATTTAATTACCACTCGTTTTATTCTGAGTATCTGTCTTCACCATGGATTAGGTTTAAGGCCTGCCTGAGGCTGCTCAGTGAGACTCGGCTGCCAGGCCTCAAAGGGGAAGTGCTGCCCACTGTGGCCGGAGGGGCTGCTGCACCCCTGCGCGCTCCTCGGGCTGCCCCCGCCCCCAGGGAGCCCACCTCCTGCTGTCCTGTGTGAGAGCCGGAACTGCTAAAGCAAACCCGGGGGAAGAGACTGGCCGAGTGCGGGCAAGGCCCCTTCCTCCCTGCCCAAGCCTCAGGGCCAGCCCTGCCCTCCCCTGGCCTGTAACTGCCAGGCAGGGCCTTGTTGACACCCTTGGGGCTGCCCAAGCCATTTGCCCAAGGTGATTTTCCCTGGCTGGCACTCAGGGCGGCTTCACCTTTGCAGCCCAGAAAGGGCATTCGATGTGACAAACGAATCTAAAGGATGAATGAAAATCAAAGAAGATTTGTCTCCTGCAGGACTAGGACCCAGCTCTTCCGCTGGGGCATTCTGCCTTTCATGCATTCACGCTCTAGATCTGAAGCTTCAGTTCCTCTGTGCTGCCCAGTCTGTGACACTGTTCTCCTTGGCAAGACCCCATGGAATAGAGACGGGTGCCAATCACCCCTCTTCCGACGTGCCCTCATCTTGCACGTGGGAGATGGCTCGGCGCCCCTGCCGGCCCCAGGCCCGTGACTTCCCCCGACCCCCTTCCAGGCCCCGGTCTCTGTCTCCAGGGCAGCTCACTGTGGGCTGGCCTCTCTCCCTGTCCCACTGGTGACCCACCTCGGTACTGCTGCACTGACACATCTGACCTGCCTCTGCGCCACAGTCCCAGCTCCGGCCCACCTGCCTGCAGCAGCGACACCACCCTTCTGGTCCACCTGCCTGAACCGGACCCCAGGGAGCTCCCCATTCTCTGCCAGAACATTCTTTCCAAAACATAACCCTGATGTCAATACTTAGCTTAAGTAGCCTTTTAATGCTGCCCCTGGCCCACCAGGGCTGGAGCACACGTCCCTAGCAGAGGCTGCTCACTAGTTTCTTCTGCAGGTCCTCCCTGTATCATACATGCATACTTCCTTTTTAAATATATACAAACAGTAACTAATTTTTAACGTTAGTATAAGATGTTAAGGCCCCAAGGGTAAACAGAATCCTATGTGTCTGAGTTATGAGTCGCACAGGCAGATGTCTTAGGACCTACTTGACTGAGCTTGCCCTGGCATTGCCTCTGTAATTGGCCTGACACTCTGCACACATCTGACACTCCACAAACATCCTGCAAATATTAGGTACCAGTGTTGTGGCTGCTACAGGGCCCAGGTCAGCTGTGAAGTGGGTATCCTCTGAGGGAGGGAGTATGAGTGAGGTCTGGGGTGGGTGGAGACACGGGGTCACTGTCTGACAGCAGGGCCGGCCTCTGACTCCTGGGTCTGTAGGAAAGGGACAGGAGAGGCAGATCGCCTGCCTGGCCTCTGGGTTTGCCCAGATGGGGCACCAGCAGAGTGCTGAGACCAGCACTCCCAGTCCTGCTGTCCTCTCTGGGTAGGCAGTTCTGTTTCTCTCACTCCGCCGGGGCAAGGCAAGCCTGGACACAGAGCGCAGGCTGCCGGAGGCGCGGTCGGCGCCCTGCACGTCTGAGCTGTTCGGTGTCTGGGTCGCCCAGGGTGATGTTTGCTCTCTTGCAGGTCCTTTGCTCCCACACAGCCCGACGCCGCAGCCAGGCTCACTGGCCGCCTTCCCAGCTGCTCCGCACGTAGAAGGAGGCAGTTTCATGTCAGCAAAAGGTGGCCCCATTGAGGACACAGGGCGGCACATGAGGACACATCTCTTCTCCAGCCTGAGGCTCTCTCCAGCTTTTTGCTGCAGCAATGCAGGACAGGTGGCTTCCGTCACTAGTTCGTTCCTTGGTGGGGGGTGGGGGGTTCATAAGCAAAGTCCCTCGAGAAAGTGTGACATCACCTTTCCTGTCGAACTCGAGGGAGCAGCTCAGGACGCAGGTGGGCAGGAGTGACCTGGTAACACCACCTTCCAATGTCCTCACTGTGCAGTCCCAATCTCACTTCTAAACACAGGTGGGTGACTTTCCATATTCTCTCGTTCAAGTTACCTAGGCAGGAGCCCGCACCCTCCGGCCCACTAATCTCCAATCCCCAGGCTCCAGGCTTCCAGAAAACACCCCCGGGTTGTCTGCTCAAGACTTCCAAATTCAGCCTCCAAACGTGAGGGTAGCATCCTGCTTTGAAGGAAGAAATAAAGCAAAAAAACAGAGCACAAGCAAACAGCTCAGTATATTACCCTCATATCTAATCTAGAGTGGATGGAATAAAAACCACCCACCAATTAAGTGCAACACAAGACCCAGTGCTTGTCACAGCTGCGGGCGCTACGCTTCAGAGCTGACCACACCACCACGGCTTCTTGGGAGGGTGCTGAAAGGGAAGGCGCTGTCTTTACGTCCTCCACTCAGACTGGCCTCGGAATAACAAGCCAAGACCGTCCTCCCAGAGGGAGCAATTGCTAGTGGAGATGATCAGAAATGCTCCGCTTGCTCTCCCAATTAACTGCTCCAAACTCATCAACAGGCAAGCAAGAGGATCAGCCTGTTAGGATGACCAGGCCACTCGAATCGAGGGAGGCGGCCTTCAGACCAGGCCATTACCAAAGCCATCTCCTCACTCACTTGGTCAGGAACATCCCTGGCTTTTCACACTTGACTGGGGCCAGTGTCACCAGGCCAGGGCTGAATGGCATCCGGACCTGGAGAGGTCTGGGTTGATAGAGTGGTTGGTTTTGCAAAGGCTGCAACCTTAATGCATTAAAAGGCCAGCAGGCTTGTGCCGAGGGCTTGAATAGTAAGGTGGGAATTCTCCATTTTTTGAGACAAGGTCTGGCAGTGCAGTCCAGGCAGGCCTCATGTTCTTCCGGATGTTTATTCCAGTTGTATATTAACCAGGATCTTGAAGGCAGGGTTCTGGGCTGGTTCTAGGTCAGTGTTATTGCCAGTACACAACTGGTGTGGGCTCTGTGGCTACTGTCCAGTGAGCACAGACCAAACACCACTCATAAAAAGCAAAAAGTGTGAGAGAAGCCCGAGATCATTTTTACCTATGAGACAGAAGAGATGGAAACATGGACAGCACAGTACGGAGAGGCTGTGGGTGAGTAGAAGGAAGGCAGCCAACCTTAGGAGCTGGCATAGGTATGGGTCAAGCCAGGAAAAGGCAGGGCAGGGGGATGGGCCGGCAGCTCCCTTTGCCCGACACATGCACGGTGGCCAACTGCTGAGCAAGGCACTCGTGTCCAGGGAGGGCGGAGCAGCTCCCAGCCCACAGGGCTCCCGCTGAGCCAGACTCCACTGCCTCAAGAGCCGGAGCGGCCGATGAGGGCAGACGTGCGTCTGCAAAACGATTGTAATTAACTCCAAACTTTGTGCACACTTTATTTTTGCAGGCTGAATTTGTCATTTTTCTGTTAGAACAAGCTTACTACATGCCTCAGATAGCTCTCCTCTACCCTGTCATTCTGGGTAAAAGCCTGACAGCTGCACCTGTCCAGACACGTCCTGCTCACTCAGAGGCAACCTGAGGACAGCATCCAGCCCAGCCAGGCATTGCTCGGGGTGCCGTGGGACCGGGACCGTGGTGCAGTCACGCAGTGCTGGGCGATGCGTTGTGAGCCCGCTGTGAGCCGGGCCCAGCACCTCACCTCTCCGCTGACAGCAGCCCGCCGCACGCCTCACGCCCGGGTTGGGCAAGTGGCGCCTTTCCCTTCCCACTGCTTCCCCTCCGAGGCCCACAGGGAGGTGGGAGCCGGGGCTCTCAGGAGGTTCAGCACTGTGCAATCTGCACACGGGCTCTGTAGCTCCCACGATGTCCCTTTAGCACGTCAGGACAGCACACGGTGAAGCCCGACACTCTCCTCCCGTTCTGTCCTGGAGAGAGCCCCGTCCAGTAGGAGATCATCAGGAGTTTTCATGTGTGTCACTGCTAAGGTCACGTCACTGTAGCTCACGGCGGCCGCATGCAGAAGGCCAGTTAGCCCCAGGGACTGTCACTGACAGTTGATCATGAGCCAGCTGCTTGCAGACATGGAAGCTCCGGCTCACTGCGGCTCTTCATCCTGGTTCTCGCTGGCCCACAGGCCTCTGCTCAGAAGGCCATGTAGTAGTGCTCTGTCGTGCCCACGATGTCACTCTGGTCCTCCAGGAGCTCCAGCACCTGCTGCAGCACAGCCTCACTCAGGCCCGGGTGGACGCTCAGGTGTGCACAGGCCAAGATGTGTCGGAAGTGACAGCCATTCTCTATGTCTGTGGAAAAAGGCAGGAGGCTAAGCCGGGGGTGGCGCCAGCCCGCTCTCTCCTCTCCCTTTCCAAACCCGCGCTAGGGCAGGAGCCCCGATGCTTCCGACATGCACTGAAGTTAGAGGGGCCCTGCTCTAGATGAAACAAACCCAAAACTGTGCTCAGCCCCTCTGTCACTGCACTGACATACGCGAACCCTCTGCTGGGGCCTCTGACCTCCAACTTCCAGGGTTCCCATGCCGTGACTTTAGACCTGTCACTTAATGGGGTCTGAGTTCTTGGAAACCCTTTTTCTTGTGCACAAATACAGGTACGAGTGCACATTCAGGCAGGAGTCACAGGGGACACATCCTCCCATGCCTCTGGTTTCTAGGGCTGCCTCGGGGGAGTCTCTCTCCGTCGGGCCTCTCCTGCCTCCTAACGGCTGTGTCTTAGTGACCTCTCGCTCGCCACCCGACACTGAGGCCACGAGGCAGGCGGAGACCAAGCTGAGGCCTGGCGGCTCTCTCCCTGCTGAAGCCCAGGGCCGAGCCTGGCAACGGTGTTTGTGCCCAGGGCCGGGACCGCGGGGCATCACGGGAGTGGTGCTCAGGGTTGGTGACCAGCACGTCTCTCGGCCTGTCGTGAGGTAGGTTCTTGCCGTGCTCAGGCTGGCCTTGGACCCATGGGCTACAGGCATGTGCTGGCGGGACCAGCCAGCATTCTTTTCCTTTCCAAGCAGATTAAGACAGACTAGAATAAAAAAACTGCAGAATATACCTCACGATAATCAGAATATTTCTTTACCTTATTTCACATATAGATCTTATGCATCAGAATACAGTAATGGATCATGACATAAAATATCCTAGTTGATTCAACATGGAACCTCATTCCTATGGCACCCGGCTTGGCTTCATGGCTGGGCTGGGTGTCCAGCACCAATACAAGCCGCTCCAGTCAATGCGAGCTGGTTCTGATGAAAAAATGCTACAGGTGCAGGATGCTGGTAGGAGAGGACTGTGATGTTGGGGAAAGCACTGTGTGACATGCAGTGCACCCCTGGGTCTCTGAGCAAATCACAGCACCCAAACCTGGGTTTGTGCACAATGGCTGGGGGCCAGGATGTCTCTAATGTTCAGAGGCTGGCCCTGGACAAGATGTGCCAAATCGTGACCTCTAGTGGCCACCTGGTGCACTCACACTCCGGCCGACTGGCTGTGCTCTCAGTTTCCCCGCTGTCTAGATTCCTGAACACCTACTGCAGGTGCAGTGCCGCCTGGTGACCGACAGCTGCCACTGCAGCCGCGGACCGGAGTACATCCCTGGTCTAAAACGGAGCACAGTGGCCTCTAGGACAAACGCCATCCACTCACAGGGCAGTTGTGTGCGGACAACAGGAGAGCTGTGGTTGCTGCTTCTTACATGGGGAACTATACTTACTCTGCGCCACATCCACAACCAGATCAGATGCACAGCTTTCCCTGAGGGACTTCAGCTCAGCCAGACGTGGTGGCACCTGCCTGCAATCCCGCAGACTGGGAAGCTGAGGCAGGAGGACCGCCTGCTGGAGCCCAGCTTGCACAACTTAGTATAATCCTCTCTCCAAACAAACCAACAGGGCGGGGACATGGCACACAGTGCGAAGGCCCTGCACTCGGACCCTGGGGCCACGAAGGATAAAGAGGCTTCTGTGCCTCCTAAGAAGCTGTGACCTGCAGAGAAAAGCCAAGAGCAAAGACAACACTGCCCTGACGCCAAACCTGCCACCAGCAGTTGGCTTGGCGCCACTCAGCTCCAGCCTGTTTCCGCGGCCAGCTGCTCAAGTGAAGGCCGAGGCGAGGCCCAGGCACGGCAGGACTCTGGGCAGTGTGGCTGCCCAAGGCTGACCTGGCGGGCTGGGTCTGGAGTGACCTCTGTCACCTGGAAGACTACTCTTTCTTTGTGAGCAGTTTCTGGACGGGGATGTGGAGAAGAAGGCAGCAGGCAGCTCCCAGCTTCGAGCACAGCACCACTAGCCGCAGGAGACTTTGTAGCCACCTGCCTGGCGAGGCAGCTGCCACACAAGGAACCTCCCGGAGCAACGATACTTGGGCCTTAGGATTTTAAGCAATTTTCAGGGAACCTCGTTTGGGCTCTACCTCCACGAGAAACCAAAACTAAGTTTCTAACAGACCCAACACAAATTAAAACCAATCTCAAGCTAGGTGTGGTGGTACAGGACTGTAATTCCAAAATTCTGGGAGGCTGAGATGGGAGGATCTCAAATTTGAGCCAAGTGTGGGCAACTTAGTGAGGCTCTATCTCAAAATAAAAAAGTTTTTTCCAGGGCTGGGAACCTAAGTGTGGTGGCATATGCCTCTGATCTCAGCCTCACAGCCTCGAGGCCAGCCTGTGCTACATAGAGATCCTGCTTAAACTAGGGGTGGGGCTGGTCAGACAGCTCAGTGCGCGGGCCTTGGCCTCCATCCCCAATATCTAATAGGGGGGCTGCAGATAAAATCTATTCACTACAAAGGCTGAGAAAACCCCCACTCAACAGAAGTGCCACAGGTGTATCTCACATGCACAGTCTATCTCATAGACACAGTGAATTACATCATGAGTGACATCCAGCGGCCTGCTGCCCAGAGGAAGCGTCAGTTATTAATCTGCACAGGTGTGAACGTGACCAGTGAGCAAACGGAAGAACAGCCCTCTTCAGGAGAATATGAGCTGCAACCTTTCAGTGATACCTACTGTGCAAGTTGGAACATCTTCAGGGGAAAAAGTTGGGGATCAAAAGCCATCTTCAGTGTAGAACTGGTTCTTTCTGGTTGTTTCCCATTTGTGGTATTCGTACTTAAAACTGAAACCCACATGTTAAAAGAAACCTCTGTTCACTGACACAGCTCAGCCCACACTGACTGGCTGTGAAACTGCCCTCCGGATCGGCACGGACCCAGCAGTGGAGAGCGGGCCTCAGCTTCCGCAGACCAGGCGGGGAAAGGCTGTCACTGCACTATCAGGGAATGAGTTCTTTGCTCCAGCCCTCTGGTGGCCGGGACAATGTGTGCTTCACAAAAGCCGCTTCGTTGGCTTTTGGCAGCAGTCAAGTGGATCCCGGTACCCGCTTCTCTTTCTAACCAGTGTGGAAATGCTCCATGCTGGCTGTGAGATTAGCAGTTTGAGTGTGTGACCACTAGGGGCCGACCTAGCGCTGCTGAAGACCAAGCACTCTGTGCCATTTCCTTTGGAAAGGACTGGCTGCCCAAGTGACTGCACTAATATATCATCTGATACGGTGATACCTACAATCACCCTTTCAACACTGACGCCTTGATGTCTGAGAAGGTTCAAAGACCAGGGCTGAGCGTGAGCAGGACACAGTGTAGCTCAGAACACAGGGACCAGAACGATGCCGACCATCCTGGCACAGGGCTGACCTTCATGCCAGGAGGTCATTCGCTGGCCCAGCCCACCCTAATGGGATGGTCAGAGAGCTCAGGGCTGACCATCATGCCGGCCTCACACTGGAGAGGGCGGAGACGGGCTTTGGTGCCTTGACTGTCACTCTGGAAAGCCCCTGCTCCGGATTCTCCGTCCCCGCTGCCAAAGGGGCAGCCCTGCACATCACGACACTTACGATTCGGTTTCTGGCAGTCCTCCTGAATGATCCGGTAGATCCTTCTGTGCAGGTCTTTGTCCTCTCTGGTTACCTAAACAGCGAAGAAAGTTTTGAGAGATGACGTTCCTAGCGGCTGTGTCATCCAGACTCCTGAATCAGTTGTCCTCCCTACACCAACACGGTGACTTTCAAAAGCAGGCCCGGGTCACACTAGCTGTCCCCAGCAAGAAGCAGCTCGAGCCAGCCCAAGGGGCACAGCTCCCGGAGCGGGTGAGGGCCAGAGCTCTGCATGTTAACAGCAACTTCTTACACACGCACCATGTTCCTCTCATCTGCTGTTACAATTCTGAGAGGCACCAGCAACCAAGCCTCCAGCCTCCGCAGCAGGCTTCCTGCTCCGGGGCCTGATGCTGAGCTTAGGATTCACTGGTTTTGACCCATCTTCTAAGCTCCAGGAAAAATAAAAGCGGGAAAAAAACAACTGCGAGGAGAGGCTAGCAAGGGAATCAACCCAGCACGTCCGCCGGAGCGCTGCTGCTCTCCAGGCGGGCACAAGCAACATGCTTCCTCTTCTACCAGGTGAAAGGGGCAGCAGCCAAACGGATCTGACTTTCATGCCCAGCAGTGAATTGAAAGCAGAAAAAAGAAAAGAGAAAGGGAAAGAGGAAGAGAAGACAGAAAAGGAGAGAGGGAGGGACGCTAGGAACTATCCCTACAGCACACCTCAGAGACAGCCATGCTGGCTGGGCCGGACTCAGAGGATGGGGACGCTGGTGATGCCTGCCTGTCTCAACTCGTGGCTTACATACTGGCAAAGTTAAGTGAGGTAACATGGGATGCTGTGCCTGTGACCCCAGTACTCGGGGAGGCTGAGACAGGGAAATCTCAAGTTCAAGCCCAGCCTAGGGCAACTTAGCAAGGCTTTATCTCAAAATAAAAAAAAAATAAAAAAAAAAAAAAGAGTTTGGGATATAGCTCAGGGTAAAGGACCTGGGTTTAATTTCCACTACTGAAAAAAGTGTGCCAGCTGCTTAGCGCTGGGAAGCACCGAGCGGACATGAGCCTCGACCTTGCGATGAGAACCCCTCCCTGAGGGGACCACTGGGGAGGAAACCTGGGAGGTGCCCCGTGAGTGGAGGCGGAATGGGGGGGGTCGCCATCACCCCATCCCGGCTCAGAGTGAGTCACAGGAAGTGCCCTGCCCCACCGTGCCTGGCCGCTCCCCAGGAAAGGCTGCCCTCTGCGCCTGGCTCAGCCTGGGAACACCCGTGGGGGAGGGGCTGGAGCTGAGCCACCAGCGGAGCCTCCAGTCCTGGTCGGACAGGGTGGGCCACACACGCCCGGACTGCCCCCGCTAGAGTGACTGGTGGCACCGCGAAGCTCTAGGATGGGGAGTCAGAGTAAAGGCACATCGGGGCCACTGAGGACGTTTTCCCGGGGGGTCTAGCTGGGCAGATCTGACCACCGAGAAGACACTTCCCCAAAGCACTCTCAGCTGCTGACCTCCTATCCCAGACTCGTTTCTAGCCTGGTTCCCCCTAGAGGAAGGGGCTGCACCAAGAGGCAGATGGGCACCCCGGTTTGGGTACCCAGTGGGGAAACAGTGGACAGGCCTCCGGGAGGCCCGCCGGACTGCACGTGGAAATGCCCGTGCCCTCTGTCCCGAGACGCCCCTCCGCGGGTCAGTCTCACAGAAGCAGCACAAGCTCACAAAGCAGATGCACAGAAAGGGCCAATGTGACGCTGCCTCTAACGGCACAAGCTGGAAAAACCGTGACAGTCCCTCACAAAGGCGAAGGTGTGGCGAGTCCCTACGGGGCACAATGTCTGACTTTACATGCCACCTACCAATTTTTTAAAATCTAAGTATTCGTTAGTAATAACAGATTTGTAATTGAAGCTACAAAGGAGAAAAATATTAAGTCATGGCTCTCACATAGTACAGGTTATCAAAACCACCATCCTTCTGGAAAACGAGTCCTTTATCCTGCAACAGCTGTATAGCATTCCTAAATATACTGTGAATGGCCTTGGAAACCGGGTTGCTCTTTAACTCCGTCTGTATGCAGAGAAAATAGAAAAACAAAAAAGAAAGAAATTAAGTTCTTCCTTACAGCACCTACGGACAACTCCCCAGACCAATCGGTTCATGAATCCACCTAACAGGCTCAGTTTGCTGCGTCAAGAGAGGTATGCGCATGCGTGCGCGCGTGCGTGCATGTGCGCCCGCTTTGTGAGGGGAAGTATGGAGAGCTGCTATTTCCCTGGCAGAATCACGCGTATTCTGCACATGAGCTGTGATTTGTTTGTTGAACACAGCGTTAGCGAGTCGCACACATTTGTTCCTCCCTGCAGTCAGACCAAGAGGCAAAAAGAGACCCGCAAGATGGAAAGCACAGTTTCAGCTGCGAACAAGGGGGATGCAACAGAAAGGCTCTGGTAAATACAAACAGTGTGCGAAGCTTCCTTTCCAGAAATCTTTGCCTCTGCTGACCCCAGGACACGTTTCCTGGCTTGGTTCAGAGACTGCAGGCTCCAGGGGAAGACCTCTAGCTCCCTGTTCCACAACGCCAGAAGCTCTTCCTGGACTGGGATGTGTCTTGTTATTCTCCAAACAGCAGTGACGGACTCACCCAGTTCAGGAAACCACAACTGCTCAGAGACTAAAAGAGCAACTGGTTGAATGAGCCCAGCCTTACAGTGAGGTCAAGAACTGGGCAGCTCCCTGAAATAAATACATGTAGTCTTCACTCCTGACATACTCCACACTCATCCAGCTGTCAGCAGAAACAATGGGTCTGCAGATCTGCTGATCAGGTTTCTGGGCTTACTAAGGACCTGACTGAAAAAAATAAAGGGAGAAGCTTTCAACCCCTCCTCCTCCAGCGTCCACGACAACGGCCTGGTGACTCTCCACGGAGCTCGACCACACAAAGTGCCCAGGATCTCGGGTTCCACCAGCTTTCTGAGCCCCTCCGGTCTCCCAGGGTTTATGAAGTGGATCAAATGTAATGAGACGACCTCCCAACCACACTAATGTGGCAGACTAATTCATAATTGATGGAAAAATCACCTCCAAAGAGAAAGCAAATACAAGGCCACAGCTGTTCCTTTTTAAAAAAAAATTATTATTATTATTATTATTATTATTTTTTTTTTGAGACAGGGTCTTGCTTTGTATTTCAAGCTGGTCCTGAACTCAGCCTCCAACTCAGCAGTCCTCCTGTCTCTTCCTCCTGAGTGCTTGGGATTACAGGCGTGAGCCACCATGTCCAGTACTGTGGTATGTGGTACTGATTACTGGTGTGCATGAGTCACCATGCCTGGCATTGTTGTGTGTGGTCATCAGGGATGAACCCAGGCCCTTGCATTTGCAAGGCTGGTGCGGGAGCCAGAACCACTGAGCTAAACCCCCGTCTAGCCGGTCCATGTAAAATGCAGAGTGCCAGGCGGACACAATCCTGCTCTAGCATTTTGAAAAAGCTAACAGCCCAGGGGCCCACCAAATATCATTCCAGGTGGAACAGCTGTTTTTCTGTCTCCTGTGTAATTACAGCCGTCCAGAGGAACTGGCCTCATGCGAAGAGTGTGGGCTTCCCTGGGTGCTTGCTTCCTTCCGAGCACACGATAGTCATGAGGGGCGTGAGGAGGTCCACTGGCTCTGAGCCCCTCTGGTGGTACATGGGAAGGCCACTCTCCGTTGGTGGACAGCTGGGAAGCTGTACCTGTCTAGAGCAACCCTGGCCGAGAGCAAAGCACAGAGCCGTGACCTTCTCACCCAGCTGTTTCTGAAATGCTATCCTGCGTCTCTCGTATGAAATCCTGGGTCACTGGGCACATGAGCCTGTGGGCGGGGAGAGGTACTGAGAAGCAGTGGCCAGGCCAGGGGGTGACCTGGGATCCACTCTGCCGGAATCACAAAGCACAACTTAGGTTTCTTAGCAAGAGTGTCCGCACAAGGCGGCCCCGCTGGGATGAAGACCGCGCACATCTGCCCAGCCCAGGAACGGAGGCACGGGCTGCCGAGCTGCTGGCTCAGGCAGCAGGTTACTCCACAGTGGCAAAGCAGCATGTACTTCCAGGAAAGGGTCTGCAGGCACATGACACACTGCTCACAGCGAGGCTGGGCTGTGTGGGGGCATGGCAGCATGCTGCCCACAAGGCACCACATGCATGGCGTCCATGAGCACAGGCCACCTCCACAGCCTATGCAGGAGATGGGCAATGGACTTGTCTCTGGGGACAGGGGCAAGATGGGAGGGAGGATGGCAAGGACAGCTACTTTTAACTATATATTCTGAGGAACCATTTGAATTTTTGTAAGAATTCATTCCTTCAGTTAAACAGTCACCTGCCCTGGTTGTGGTGCTGCCTGAGTGGAGAACAAAGAACAGGACAGATAAGTCCTCTGATCTCATGGGTCCTAACTCTGATGGTGCGAAGAGACATCAAGATACCAAAGTAGGGACGAGGATTTGGCTCAGTGGTTCCCGCGCCTGTCTTGCAAGCACAGGGCCCGGGTTTGATCCTGGTTAACCACATACCACACTGGGCGTGGAGACTCAGGCCCAGCAGCAATCAGTACCACATACCACAGTGCCGGGCGTGGTGGCTCACGCCTGTCATCCCAGCACTCGGGAGGCAGAGGCAGGAGGATTGCTGTGATGTGAGTTTGAGGCTGAGCTCAGGGCCAGCCTGAACCACAAAGCGAGACCCTGTCAAAAAAAAAAGCAAGACCTTGTCTCAAAAAAAAAAAGAACAGAAATTTTCAATATTCTGAGACTTTTACCTATAAAGTAGACTGAATGCAACTGGATCTTTATTCAAACTCCTAAAACATGACAGATTAACCTTATTCTGAAGAAATGGGAAGCAGTCTTTAAAAATCCTGGTTCAGATTCATGAATTAGCCTGCTGGTCAGTAATTAAGCTTGGAGACAGGGTGACTGCCTCCTGACCCACTCCCTGCACTTGGCTTCCGCTGAGAGCAGATACACTCTCAGCAAGCGCAGGGAGCCAGGCCCATACGTTGTTAGTTTTTTACAGGAAGATTAAAGTGCAGTGAGGCTGAGGAGGAGGAAGGGGCAGGTCTGGCCTCATTTCCAGCTCTTCGTGCTCAGTGACCGTTCTGAAACGGAAATGTGCCAGAACCATGCCTTCTATTCCCAGGCCCGCAATGCATGTCGTACCCAGTCGGGGGCACCCGCACCTTCAGCCACAGGGCTTAGATACACATGTGGGCACACTGGACTCACTTGGTCGGAGCTGTTGCAATGAATCACAGGCTGATTGGCAAGGGACAGCAAGGAGGCCACCGCTTCCAACTCCTGCTGGTAGAAGGTTTCCACTTTCTTCTCCAAGAGGAATTCCTTGATTTTTTCACTCAGCAAACACGTGAGATGGGTAAGGTCCAGGGTACCTGGATTGCTGGTGGGGGAAAGCTTTTGAAAGCCCCGCAGAAAATCATCACCCTTCTTCCTTAATTGGTATGGACAAGGCAGGAAGTTAGCTAAAATGCAGTACTGTATGGCCAGTACTAGATGCTGTATCAGACTGCCTGTGTGTGACCCAGAGGTGGCTCCCAGTGAACATCATATGCTTGTTTAAAATTATGCGCTAGGTCTGTAAGAACTAACAGAGATATTCAGGACAGATTAGGAAGAAAATGAGTAGAGCAGAGTGTGATGGTAAGTGCCTATAAACCTAGCCCTCTGGGAGACTAAAGAGAATAAACATTTGAGCTCAGCTTGGGTAATTTAGCCAGATCCTGTCTTGAAGTGAGAAATAAAAATGGATGTAGTGGGGCCGCAGATTTAGCTCAGTGGTTCTGGTGCCTGCCTTGCAAGTTCAAGGTCCTGTGTTCAATCCCCAGTAACCACATACCACAATTGCCAGGTGTGGTGGCTCACACCTGTAGGCAGAGGCAGGAAGATTGCTGTGAGTTCAAGGCTGAGCTCGGGGCCAGCCTGAACTACAAAAGTGCGACCCTTTCTCAACAAACAAACAAACAAAAAATGGATGTAGCTAAGTGCCAAGGCCTTAAATTCAATTCCCAGTACTTCCCTGCAAAGAAAGGCAAAAGAAAAAGTACAGAATATATCTGTGACTATTACACACAGAAGAAATGAACCTATAAGGAGACTGAGGAGCCTGGTTAGGGACCCTCTGGGGTAAGTGCCACTTTCTGTTTTATACAGGACTGTCATTTGTACTTTGTTAAAAATTCCTGGATATGTACTACAGTCATGTTTATAAAGAAGTTAAAAGGAGGCTAGGGTTGGTTCAGGGGTATGGCACCTGTCTGGGTCTCATCCCTAGCACTGGAAGATAAAAAACTTTTAAAAAGTAAAGAGGACACATTTTAAAACACCCTTTCTCTCCTCCTCCCAGCCCGAAGCCCCGAGGAAGCCGACATTACTGGTTCTTGGGAATCTCTTCCCACACACCAGCAAATCCCCACCTACCCTTCCTCCAGGGTCTGGTTTGGCTTTACCCACGGGTCCAGCTGTTGCTGTTGGGTGTTTTGTGGGTTTGGGTTATGATGTGCTGTGCTATAGCATCTGTTTGTGAGGTTCCTCACTATAGTTTTCTTCCTGTCTCTTGCCCTGGGATTCACTGAGCTTCTTGGAGCTGTGAGTTTAGTTTTCATCCAACGTGGAGAAATCTCACCCATTACTTCTTCCAGTATTTCTCTGTGTTCTGCATTCCATTCAGGGTTTAGATCTAGATTGTGTGCTCAAAGTCTCAAATTTGGAAGCTGTGGGGCTGGAAGGGCCCTGGGTGAGGCTGGCAAGGCAGTGCCTCCCCCTGGCTCCTCCCCTCCCGCTCTGCTTCCTGGTTCCCAGGAGCTGAGCAGCTCTCCTCCGCCCTGCCCATCCACCGTGCTCTTCCTGCCTCGGGCCAGTCGACCTCAGCCTGAAATCATGAGCCCAAATAAATCTCCCCTTCGTTAGGTTGTGAGTGTCAGGTATCTGTCCTAGCAATGGGAAAGCCGTCAGTGACACTGGTCAGACGTACATTTTCCTTGTGATGACCTGAGGACGTCTATACTACTGCCGCCCTCACTGTGCATGTGAGGAGACTGAGGCCTCTGAGGGTCCACCTCGCTCCAGTAAGCACTCTGGATCTGACCTGGCCAACTCCGGCCCCCAAGCTCCTCCTGTCCAGCTCTGCGGGGACAGAGGGGAGTAGGGACGGCGTGGAGCTCACCTGCTCGGGTCTTCTTGCTCTGAGGCTGGGCTGTGGAAGGGCTGATTGTACACCTTCCTGTAGAGGTTCGGTAGCTCAAGCATTCTTGCAATCTGGACACTCCACATCGGGTCGTCCACTTTATCTACCAAACCCCGGAAAGAGATGCCATAGACATTACACTGCGACCCCAGGTCTTTCCCAGTCCAGTGGGCAAAATGCACCTGATAGCTCCCAACTGATCTGGGAGGGGAAGGCAAAGCCCTGAGCATCAGGTGGGCCAGGGGGTGGGTGGGGACCCGCTGGTGCCACCATTCACCTGGTACACACAGGAACTATCTTGAGATTTCCAGCTGAGCAGCCAGCACAGCCATGAGGAGATAACGGGGGACTGCCTCATTTCAGATGAGCTGTTTTCACTTAAAGTGAATGGCTTAGGGTGCTCAAGAAACCTCCATTATTCTGAAGAGTATAAACCATCTACCTTAGTGAACTGACACTTAGAATTTCAGTATCCAAATAAATTTGCCAAATAGACGTAGCTATTATATATAAAATTAACTTTCTTCAAAATAAAATTAAATGCTACACCAATTAAAGAAAGCATGTTTCACCATGTAATTTCCCCCATTAGAGGGAAGTATTCTAAACTTCTGGAGGTCTGACTTTTAGCTACACAGGAGTTCCCTGGACACACACCCAGAAGAACGACCCATCTGGCAGAAACATCCCATACTCACAGTAAGTGGTGGCATGAATTTCCCGCTTTTCTCTGTATGTGCGGATATAGCCTCTGACTCGGACAGTGTCTCCAATCTCGAACTTGGTTCTCTGCTTGATGGCCTCCTGCAGCTTCTCGAGCTTTGAAATCACACTCAGCTCTCCTGCTGAGCGTGGAGCAGCTGTGAGGACCAACAGTGACAACAGGCGTGACCCTCTGCCCGTCACACGGAGAGGCCTCAGGGCCTGAGGGCGCCGGGTGTGGACTGAGGCCAGTGGGTAACTCCAGGGCCCTCCCGTGCAGCTGTGCACACCGCCCCTTGCCACCCTAAACACAGTTGTGCACAGGGTGCTCACTGGGCTGGGGGCACTTGGTAAGAACCCTAAAATGTCTGTGCAGAGCTGTCCCACCCATGTACTCCACATCTACTGCAGCGATGGTGACCCTCTTAGAGACCGAGTGCTCAAACTGCTACCCCAAACCCACTTATGTGTCACAAAGTGCCAAAGCTAATTAAACCTGAGCTCACTGAAGTTTTGCTCCAGAAAAAACAACTCATAAACTCATGACATCATCAGAGGGCTCTGCATGCCTGCCGTGGCACAGGTGCCACAGGTTTGCACCACCCTCATCTCTCACCTCTCGTGGCGACTGAGGAAGCACTCTCTCTGCACATACACACGCACTCACTCCGCTGTCGGTTAAGACAGCCCTCACGAGCAGATTCATGGTGGAAAGAAGCCAGTGTGTACTCCACACCAGTCACTGTGTCGCTCACACTGTACTTGCACGTTGTGTAAGAGCAGCACGAGTGCCTGGGTCAGGCTGCTAGGCCCACAGCTCTGCAGCCCAGCAGCACCCCGAACCTCACAGCCCCTGCTCTCCACGATGGCCCCGTTCAGAGGGGAGGACGCCAACGCGCCAGGCAGGGAGCCGCGGGGTGGCAGAGCGGGTATGAACGAGTGCGCTGGCTGCAGAGCCCTCCTGCTTCTCCTGCACCTTCTGCTGCCTGCCCAGCAGACTTTCATTTTGAAGTTATTGTGTGATTAGTATAAACGATTTTGTCACTTTTCTGCCACTGTGATTCCAAATTTACACTATGTATCCCATAGAGTCTACACACCATAGCATTTTAAATAGCAACACAGCATTCTATCTTACTAAGAGGACAGTTTATTTGGCTAATCTCACCAATGTTTCCTTTTTTATATCTAAAACATGGTACAAGGTCATGGTACAACAAACTGCTGGTACAAAGGTCTCAATTTTACCACTAGCACTGTATGGGGCAGTACAGCCCAGAGGCTGGCATTTGGCTCCTGGACTGAGACTGGGTTTTAATCCCAGTTCACGCTTACTAGCTGTGTGCCTTGGGCAGCGTACGTGGCTTCACTGGGTCTTTCTCCGCTCTCCTCCTAGTCCTTGCTCCTTCAGCCCTGCAGCGGGGATAGCGACAGGCTCCCTCACACACATAGCTGCTGTGTGAGGTCTAATTTTATTTGTCTGATCTAATTTAACTCCTGCTCGTGAGCTTGGCCAATGTGAGCTCCACAGGGTGTGAGAAATACATGCTGTCTGAGAAGCTCTCTAGACAAAGTGGTTTGGGGCTCTTTCATTAGGTTCAGTCGGTAACACACTTGTCAGGCAGTCTGCCTGAGCAAATAGCCACGCAGCTCCTCTTTACATAATGTCATCGGCAAGGGGCGCATCCCCCCAGCTTCCGCCGCGGGGGCCTTTGACTCCTTAACAGATGCCATGTAAGTCCCTCAAGTTTATTCCACTTTTTTTTTTTTTTTTTAGATTTTTTGAGACAGGGTCTCGCTTTGTGGTTCAGGCTGGCCCTGAGCTCAGCCTCCAACTCACATCACAATCCTCCTGCCTCTGCCTCCCGAGTGCTGGGATTACAGGCGTGAGCCCCCACGCCCGGCACTGTGGTATGTGGTACTGGTTGCTGCTGGGTGTGGGTCTACACACCCAGTATTGTTATGTGGTTACCGGGGAATCGAACCCGGGCCCTTGCGCTTGCAAGACAGGCGCCGGAACCACTGAGCTAACGCCCCGGCCCAAGTTTATTCCACTTTTAAACTGCAAGAGAGGCTCTGTGCAGCCGCTCACATATGTGATGATCCGCTCTGTCTCTTTAAGAATAAGCTCTTCACCTCTTTAACTTTGTTAGTTTCTTTTAAATGTCAGGATACTTTATCAGACAGCCTATTAATACACCCTCCACACCCCACTTTCTCTTTCACATTTATATAATTTCATTCTACTTTATAAAGCTTGAAAAAATCTTGACTTTTGAGTCTATCTCTCTTGTCAATGGTAACAGCTAGGGGCTTGACATGTTTATTGGGATAAATAAAAACCTTTGTCTTCTTTGTTTGATACAAGCTGCAAGACAGGAAACACAGTGAACTCTTTATAACTATTGTCCTCTACCTGAAACGCTGTTGTTACCTGCTGACTTATAGCCCAGTGTTGCACTATTTGTGCTTTGGCCTCTAACGGGCCTCTGAGGAGTGAAAGCCTTGTAGTCCCTCGGTCACGTTTTTTGCCCTGACAGTGTGAACAACTGTAGCGTTGTTCACAACGCTATTAGAACTAGTAGTATCACACAATACTTCTTATAAAGCTTTCTCTTTAACACCTGTGCTACTCCGAGGGCGTCGGAGGGCAGAGGCGTCCTGGAAGGTACGCATGCGCAGCAAGCCGTGCCTACCGAACCAGACCCAGTGGGTGGCGGACCGCAAGGCCACTGTTCTCTTGGGAGCACAGGCCAGAACCATGTCCCCTGCGTCCCTATCCCCAGGCGCTGCTACTTAGGGGGAGTGTTAAGGGGGTTTATAAACCTTGCCTCGGTTATAATAAAGGCCGATGGGGTCTCTCGGCCTTCATCTGAGGGCCAGCCAGAGAGCAGTTCACAGAGTGTAATGGTGGCTGGAGCCTGACACAACTTCATTTGAGTAGTCTGTGTCATCCTGAAAGAGAAACCTCTTTAATTCTCTGATGTTGAGGACGGTGCTTTCTTAGCTTCACTCATAAACTAAGTCCAAATGGTATATTTCATGTGACATTTGTAAGACGTCACATTATCTTCTTATACTTTAACTGACTAGAACACGGTTTTCGCTTAGACTAAATTTGTTTAGATTTTTGTCTCCCTTGGCCACTTTCCAGTGGAAAGCTTTTAAACCTGGCAGCTCTGTTAAAAGGAGAGAGTGGACAGCGTGGGAGGAGTTTGAAAACATCGCTTCATGTGTAACAAGATGAAAATCATTTTCAGGCCTTTTTGTTTTCTCACCTAGCCTCAGAGGGTACTAAGGCGACCCTTTGTGATCGTTAATGACCCACTTACTGACATTTAAAAAATCTTACTCAGTATTAATGGCCATTTTGTTGATTTAAAATTTACTAAATGTGAGACTTATATAAGACTCCTGATGTCATTTCTCTAAAAAAAAAAAAAGTTAACTGGGAAAGTTTTTTAAATGATATTTGAGGGCCAAGGACTTTGCTCAGTGGTTTCAGCGCCCAAGCACAAGGGCCCAGGCTCGATCCTGGTAACCACACACAGCAATGCTGGGCATGGTGAGTCATGCCCACCGGCAATCAGTACCACACACCACAGTGCTGGGCATGGTGACTCGAACCTGTAATCCCAGCACCTGGGAGGCAGAGGCAGGAGGATTGCTGAGTTCAGGGCCAGCCTAAACTACAAAGCAAGACCTTGTCTCAAAAAAAAAAAAAAAATTGCAATAGATGTCTACAAACCATGGCCCCCAGAGCAGATCATTCACTACCTGTTTTCCTAAATAAAGCGTTCCTGGGACACAGCCAGACCCGTCTGGGTTAAAAAGTTGGTTTTAGAGCTGAGAAACAGAACACGAGCTCCGGGAGTGGAGGCGGTGCACCTGCAGCACGTTGCTGCAGTGATGGGCACAGCCCTGTCAGCACGCGAGGCAGGTCACCCCGGAGCACAGCACTGGACCGCAGGTGCTTTTTCTAAGCTAAAACCCCAGATCCAGGAGTAAATGCAGGGTTGGCGCACTGTGGTAAGTACGTGGCTTGGGGTTGCGGTTTCGGCACGGTCTCTAAAAGGTCGCCATCCCTGCCCTAGAGGTCCAAGTCCTGAATCAGGCAGCCCCACTGTTTGTGGTGAGAGCAGCACCTGATGCCTAGAGTGAGGGTGAGAGGGAGCGTCACACTCGGGGCCAGGAGGCAAAGAGTCCTCAGGGAACGTGCTCCAGGGACCCGAGAACCTCTTGTTAGGTCCTGCCTCTCATGTGACCACAGTACTGCCCAGGACGGCTGCTGGAGAAGGCTGGTACAGGTGGCCTCTGTGGACACTCATCCCAACTGTAGCACTGACACAGAGGTGCTGTGTGCATGACACCGGCGGTGTGTTTTATAAAACAGGAAAAGTGAGTGCCAATTTCTATAGCTTCTCTAGAGCCAAAAATGATCACTAGTATCACACAATACTTCTTAAATATTATGAACCTAACCCTACCCCAAGAGGGTAGGTGCTGTAGCTTGGTGGTGAAGTGCTTGCCCAGCATGCGCCAGCACCACAATAAACAAAAAACATACTCAAGAATTATTAAAATGTATTCAAGTAACTCCAAATGTTGTTTCAGGTACAGTGAAAGGGCTCATTATACAATTTTAAAATTCTTTTGCAGATTATATTACTTACTGGCTACCTTCCAAAGGAATCCCCTCCTAATGATCTGGAATTCCTGGTATTCGTCTTAATATATTACAGGTCTAGGTAATTTGGACTGTGGCAGCAGAGAAGCCAGTGGGAAGAGCAGTCTCAAAATTCTGGCTACAGGGTATGACCTGGTGGGCAATGAGGCTGAAACCTCTTGACTTATGTAATAGCTGGCACAAAAGAAACCAGTGCTAGGCACCCCTGGGAACCTTTGACATTCCCATTGTGGGGCGCAGGATTTAGCTCAGTGGCACCGCACCTGCCTCACAAGTGCAAGGTCCCGAGTTCAATCCCTCGTGCTGAGGAGGGAAAATCACTCGTTTTATCTTAGGAAGAAATGGGCACCGGAGAGATGGGGCAAAGAGGAGCGAGCGCACATCACCACGCTGGTGTCCCTGTGCACAGCAGTCAAGTCTCTGAGCACAGAGTTCCACGTTGCGCACCGTCCCTGGAGGCTGAAAGTGAAAATTCGCCCTGTGACTGTTCTGATGAACCACTCTGATCACAGGCTGCTGCCTGCTGGAGAGCAGAGGGATGTGGCGAACAGTTACCTGGGGAAGACTCAGTGCCGCTCGGCCTCTTCCAGCAGATGCAGCTTATCACTCCCGTGCTGTCGTCCACTACAAGAGAGGCGTGGAAGGGTGGGAGAGGTCTAAGCATAGCTGGTGAGTTCATATGTCATCACTGTACTCAGTGATACTCAAAAGTGATGTTTTAAAAAAGGTTACCTGGGAAAAGATCTTTTCAGAGTTCTCCATCTTTAAAGACAGTCACATTTTAGGAAGGAAGATTTAGCTCAGTAGTTTTGCAAGTCCTGCCTTGCAAATTCAAGGTCCTGAGTTCCATCCAGTAACCACATACAACAATGCTGGGCATGGAACTTCTCACCCACCAGCAATCAGTACCACACCACAATATAGGGCGTGGTATTCACACCTGTAAACCCAGCACTCAGGAGGCAGAGGCAGGAGGATTGCTATGAGTTCGAGGCTATGTGGGCTACACAGTGAGCTCAGGGCCAACCTGAACTACAGTTCTTTCTTTTCCTTTCTTTCTCTCCCCACCCTCTCCTCTTCTCTTCTTTTCTTCTTTTTGTACCAGGGTTTGAACTCGACCTTGAGCTTGCCAGGCAGGTGCAATGCTGCTGAGCTACATCCCTGGCCCAATTAGTACTGTATTTCAAAATAGCAAGTTTGGGCCAGGGATTTAGCTCAGTGGTGGTTCAGGTGCCTGCATTGCAAGCGCAAGGGCCTGGTTGGATCCGGTAACCCTACAGAACAGTGCCGGGCATGGAGACTCACGCCCACCAGCAATCAGAACCACATACTACAGTGCCAGGTGTGGTGGCTCACACCTGTAATCCCAGCACTCAGGAGGCAGAGGCAGGAACATTGCTGTGTGAGTCTTATACATAATTTATGTAAAACAAATGATTTTAAAACATTGGATGCCAGTAGTATCTTAAAGAGTAGAGGGAAGGAATCCTATATTCAATGTATGCATTGACTGTAAGTTTAATTTCAAACATAAAGATACGACATATACACAACAGCACTGAGAAAATAAGGCACTTCTATTTCTTTTCTTTTTTCTTTTTGTAGTACCGGCAATTGAACTTGGGCCCTTCTGCTTCCAAGGCAGGCACAGCACCACCTGAGCTAAATCCCCAGCCTTCTATTTCTTTTCGAAATAAGAGTCTCACTTTGTAGTTCAGACTAGTCTTGATCTGAGTGTCGAACTCACAGCGATCTCCTGCCTCTGCGTCCGGAGTGCTGGGATTAAAGCGTGAGCCACCGTGCCGGGCACTGTGGCTGTGGTATGTGGTGCTGCTTGCTGGTGGGCATGAATCACCATGCCCAGCATTGCTGTATGTGCTTAATGCAGATTGAACTTAGGACCCTGCACTTGCCAGGCCAGTGCCACTAAGCTAAATCTCTAGCCCTCTATTTCTATTTCTAAATTAGCACATTAGGAATATCAGGAATAATGTTCACCTAAACTATGACATTGTTTTTGTCTGATGTATAGCATGTCACATAACTTAAATATATATCATTAACATTTTCTCTAGTTTTAAATTTTATTTTATAATGAGTATCATTTTAAAATGCAAATAGTAAGGAGATTTGGGTTTAAAGAAGTATGACATATCTTAGCACACAACTTCTGGCCGGATGAAAAAATCTTGATTCATTATATAAAGTCAAAAAACAAAAACAAAAATCCCAAGATGAGCCTTTGTCCTAGGAAGCACGAGGTCTGGTCTTGATCCGAGCCCAAGCTCGTGTCGCTGCCAGGTGCTGCATGCATGGCAGACTCTGCCACCACACCCAGCCTCTCTGGTTGGCCACCTCTCCCGGCAGCCCCGCATCATGGTCCCCCCTGTCTCTCCGGCTGGGAAGCACTGTGGGCAGATGCACCTTCAGCTCGGACCTGTGGAGAAATCGGCAGTGGGATGTGGCTTCCTGGAAGGTGCCTGAGAGCCATGTTCGGCTGAGGACACCAGGACAGGACGCGGTCTCCATGTGAACAGGAAGGTGGGATGTGTCACAGGAGTGCTTCTGCGGCCCCTGACCCCAGGCGAGCAGCCGCAGATGTGGCGGATGTCGTGGGCTGCCGGCCTGTGCTCAGAGGGGGTTCTTGGGAAGCCAAGTTCGCAGCCTTCCTCTTTCCATACTGGGAGGAGGGCTGACGGAAGGCTCTGTGAGGTCACTGGCTAATTTTGGCCTCGTGCTAGAGCCAGGACTAAGGTTTTCAACACATTCATTTATTTCGTCTGAAAAGCAGAAAACTAAAACCAGATGATGCGGGGGTGTGGGCCCAGATGAGAAAGGAGAGAAAGAACTCTGAATTATATGTAGACTGCAGAGTACACAACCTCCATCACTGGAACCCGAAGCAAGTTACTGAGCCTTAGTTTTCTCATCTACAAAATGTAAGTAATTTCAGTTCTCTCTAGTTCAAAACAGGGGAGAATAAGTGAATGGTGTCTGTAAAAGTGCTTTGTAGGGCTGAGGATTTAGCTCAGTGGTTCTGGTGCCTGCCTTGGAAGTGCAAGGTCCTGGGTTAGATCCCAGTAACCACACATCACAGCGCCGGGTGTGGTGGCTCACGCCTGTAAACCCAGCACTCGGGAGGCAGAGGTAGGAGGACTGCTGAGCTGGAGGCTGAGTTCAGGACCAGTCTGAACTACAAAGCAAGACCCTGTCTCAAAAAACTAAAAAAAGTGCTTTGTAAACTGAAAAACACTATTAAGTTTGTCACACATAGGCAGGGAAGGATTACTTTATTGTATGATAGGCAATAGGCTTGCCCACAGCAGGGTTTGTCCACACTGTGATGGAGAAAAACAGGACCAACCTCTGATCAAATAGAGCAGAGAGGAGATGCAGTACGCGCATGCCTGGCAACAAAGTGATCTATTCCAGATGATGCGCTGAGTAAAGGCAGCAGGCGTGCGAGGTCTCGGCTCTCTTGTGTCATTTTATAGGCACAGATGGCCATTTTCAGAAGAGACAAACGTTGAAGAAATGCAGTGGTGCTACGGCTGTAAGTATTGGTCACGCAGACTGCCAAGGAAACATTCCTGCTCATAAGTCCGAAGCCTTCTGTCCACCCAAAGGACAGTGCACATACAAATCCAAGGCAGCACCCAAGAAGCGACAGTGTTCATTATGGCTAAGGGTCAGAATTCAGAGTTTCCTACCGAATACCTAACTGGCCTCTTAAGACAATCTTGAGGTTGCAAAAGGCAATTATTAAAGTCTTTATGTTAAGCTCAAAGCACTCAAGAAGTACTACACTAAAACCACATTCTAATAATTCTCTGGCATCCAAAAAATTCAGCGTTTCTATCACTATAAAGAAGGGAACTTTTTTCTTAATGAGGAGCCCCTGGCCGAGGACTGAGCTTCTCAAGGATCCCTGATAGCTGTGAAAGGCTGGGTGAATGGAAAGTGCTCTGTTTAAATCTAACCTTTAGCTACAGGGGGACTTTCTACCACAACTCAAGTTTGAGTACAATTGCGCTTACCTCCGTAACTGTAGAAAGCATCTCTTTCTCTCATTTCAATGACAGTTCCCAGGATATCTACTTGTTTGATTGGATGTCCATTGTACAGAAAGATACCTGAGATTTTAAAAAAGCAGAGTTACAGATGATTAATTTTCTGCTGCATTAACTGTCTGTCGGAGTTGGTGCAGCGGATGTAGAAAGCAGAAGCAGGCTGCTGGCAGCAATCCCAGTCTTGAGGAAGAGCCCCTCCAGATGGCGGGCTCTGGGAAATCCAAAGGTCTCCTCCTCAGGTCGTGCAGAAAGCTGGGCTTTCGGTAAGGTTGTCCCAGGGGAGACACAGGAAAACTAGTGTGAGATTTGGTGAATTTCACACTTGATGTGAAATGCCTTCTGAGAAGATGCACAGGCCTGAAAACAGTCATCACACAATGGGACCGATACCGGACAGGAAAGAGAGAGGAAACCACGAGAATGCCTTCCCTTGATTTTTTTTAAATCAATGTTTTCCTAAGAAATGGGCTGTCATTTCTATGAACTGGTGAGAAACATCCCCTTTTTTCCTTTGTAACAAAAAGGTGATACATAGATTGCAAAATGCTATCCCTTGTGGCTGGCAACCTACAGGACAAAAACTTCTCTTCTTAAAACTCTGTTTTCAAGTGAGCACGGTGATGTTCACTTGTGCTTGGCTAAGGCAGGGAGATTTTCACAAGTTCCAGGTCAGCCTGGGTTATGTAGTAATATCAAGGCTAGCCTGAACTACAGAGTAAGATCTTCTCTCAAAAAACAAACAAGCAAAAACAAAAACAAACAAACACCCCTGTTTTCAAAACTTAAGAGCATGGGCCAGTGCCTTAGCTCAGTGGTTCTGACATCTGTCTCACAAGTGCCAGGTCCCGAGTTTGATCTCCAACACACACACACGCACAGACAAATCAACAACATCAAAACTTAGAGTAGAAGTTCTGGCAGAGTTGAACTCTGAGAGTGAACACTACTCAGAAGTTTTCTGACCTGGGCACGGGACACAAGCAGAAGACGCGGGAGCTGAGCTCCAGGCAGATCCACCCTCTGCTCCTGCCCCCTGCTTGAGCTCCCCGTCTCTGACGAAGTGACATGGGCCGTGGTCCTGCCACCTGCACCACGGTGCCCTCACACCCCCTCCAGCCTCTTTGCCCCAATGACGGCTGACATTTACTTTCAGCAACAGGTTCTCCACTTCTGAACGGCCATTTTAATGGACTATAAACAGAAAGGCCATGATGACTTCAGGCACCTGCTTGGCCCCTCCCCTCCTTCGTCAGAGCCTGGCCTGGGTCTCTGGACGCCAGGCCCTGCGGGACTTGTGGCCTGATGCCTGTACTGGTCCCTGCTGAGGGTCTTGCTCCGCCTGCGGATGGAGGAACTGGAGGTGAGTCATTCACCACAGAGCCCCAGTAGGATGGGAAACCCTGAGTGTGCAGGGAGATCAGCGGAGAGTCACAGGACGCAGAGAAAGTACAGCAAGCCGGCCTGGGCACTGCAGAGCCACCTGCTCAAGCGCAGTGTGCGAGGCCATGCTGTGCACAACTGGGGAGCCAGGTGAAAGGGGCAAGGCCACGGAAGGGCAGGAAAAGGGTCATTATGTCTCCTTAAGAGAGTCACCGCCATCCAGGAACTGGACTGAGGGGGATCTGCAGAAAACCTATGACCTTTCAGGACCTTTAAGATGGAAGGTCAGCTGAGCTACAGGAGCTCTGCCTGCGCTGACATCTTTGGAGAAGGCAGTGGGAGAGAAGACTGGACTAAGGGTACAGTCAATCATGTCTCCAAGTCACCTACAAACTCTGCACTTGGCAAAAATAAAAACAACAGCCAGGCATAGTGGTGCATGCCTGTAATCCCAGCACTTGGGAGGCTGAGGCAGGAGGATCACCATAAATTTGAGGTCAGACTGGATAACAGTGTGAGTTTAAAATCAGCCTGGACTGCAGGCCCCTTGTGGCAAGACCCTTTTTCTTTAAAAAGGACTCACTCAGGTCCTATAAACTTCTACTCCACAGCTAGTCTTTGAGGAGAGATATAATCACTTGATGACATATTGAAATCCGTCCAATCCCAGATACAACATCTTTTTTTTTTTGAGACTGGGTCTCGCTTTGTAGTTCAGGTTGGTCCTGAACTCAGCCTCCAACTCAGCAGTCCTCTTGCCTCTGCCTCCTGAGTGCTGGGATTACAGATATGAGTCACCACGCCTGGCACTGTGGTATGTCGCTCTGATTGCTGGTAGGCATGAGTCTCCATGCCCAGCATTGTTGTATGTGGTTACCAGGGGTTGGACCCAGGCCTTTGTGCTGGCAAGGCAGGCACCGAAATCACGGAGCTAAATCCCCGGCCCCCTAGATGCAGCATCTTGAGAGCATCACTAAACAAGAACAGACAACTGCAGCAGGAATTTAACACAGGGTGAGAAATTCTCTAAGGAGACAGATGGAGGAGGAAATGCATTCCTTACAAATGCAGCAGAAATGTCCCACTTGGAAACAGGTACTGAGAGAGGGAGACACTCAGCATCTGCAGGCAGCCAGAGATGCAGGAAAAGAATTAGCGGCCCACTTCCTTCCATCAGAGCACATTTCTTCAAAGAAGGGAGCTCCAGGGAGCTGGACAGAAGCGCTGGGGATCCGAGAAAGCCACAGGCGAAGAAAAGGAAACCATCATCAAGATGTATTATACATCTTTGTGAAAATATCACAATGAACCTGAGATGATGTAAAATTTATAGCTACCAATAAAAATATCCCAAAAAGAAAATGAGCACCACAGAGAAATGCCGGTGAGCTCATGTGCCCACCTTCCCGAGGGGCCTCTCTGCTCCCACTGTTCCCATGGAGCCCAAGAGCCCTACATGTACCAGGTGATCTCCAGATTCTCAGGACCCGAGAAGACAAGGTACAGTGGGCCAGCTCAGGGACCTGGGCCACAGGTAGCTTCAAAGCAGGTTTCAAACAGCTGACCTGGAACATCCATAGCCAAGCAAAGACATCTGCCTATGGCCTCTCTTTAAACGCACAGCACTTCTGACAGACTCCTTTCCAGTTTAAGTGCTATTATTTTACTGATGCTGTCTCTAATTGTTCCCATTGAAAGTTGGCAGCAATAAAATGCCTAAGACAATATTTCCAAACATAGATCAGTATTAATACAATCCTTATGAATATAGTCATCCCAGGTGTTCATGGGAGACTGGTTCCAGGATGCCCTGTTGTAGCAAAATCTGAGGTTGCTCGAGTCATTTGATAAAATAACCATTAGGACTTTAGATCCTCACCTATAATACCCATCTAATATAAATGTTGTATAAATACTGTTGAAGGAATGATAAAAAAGACTATATATTCATCATGGGCATAATTTTTCCCCAAATATTATTGACCTGCAATTGGCTGAACCTGTGGATATGGAAGGCTGACTACAGAGTCCATCTACTTCATTGTATTTGCTAGGAAGAGAGAGTGTAAGTATTGTCCACTGACCTAAAAATATGAGATCATCATTGTGGTATTATGATGTATATTTTTTAGTTTTCATCCATGGTTTCTAGCTTTTGACTCTCCTCAACACAGGTCACAGCAACTAATTCTGCCACCTTTAGCTGGTCACATACAAATCTTGTGCCTATTCTGTCCAAGAGCAGGTCAGGAGACCCTCGTCAGTCCAGAGGGCCTGGCCCTCAGCCTGAGAGAAGGAGCACCACAGAGAGGCCAGGACGGTTCTGGACAGATGCCTCGCTGGGCTGTCTCCACCTAAGTTCTTGGCAGTGGATCACAGGCGTTTGTCCAGCATTTCAGCACAGCTGTCCACGCTTCCACTGTGACGATGCAGTGAGTCTCCATAAAAACCCGAAATGGTGGGGTTCTGGGAGCTTCCAGAAGGTGGCACACCCGAGGAGGGCATGGTGGCTCAGTGCCGATTCTCCCTCATCTTCCTAGCCATCTGTGTATCAGCAGCTTCTGAGATATCCTTCATGATAAACTGGTAAACGTGCTTCCCTCAGTCATGTCAGCTGCCCATCTGAGGGAACCCTGACTGACCGGTGAAAACAACACGGGGCTCCCAACTGGCTTCAGAAGGGCGGGACCTCTTGGGAAGGGAGCCTTCGACCTGTGGGACCTGACACCATCTCCAGGTAGATGGTGTTTACAGTTTCCCAGAGAAGTACCCTGACCTCAGCTTCTAGCCCCAATTTTTGTAGGGGTCCCGAGGCACCCTTTGCTTCTGACCAACTGCTACAAATGTGGAGGTTCCTATGACTCACCGAGGTGTGCATCTCCTAGAACACACAGAACTCTAAGAGGCTAGTGGTTCTGATGGAGGGTCTGACTCGGGACCGACTAAATGAAGAGATGAGACAAGGCAAGATCTGGGGCATCCAAATGTACAGCTGTATGCCCTCAGACGCCTCATCCTCTGACACACCAAGGAATGGGGACCAGCCAGGAGCACACACACAGGCCACACTGACCAGTTGTTACTGGGCTTTCATCCTGCAGGCATGACTGACTCATGGTCACTGACTACACTCCCTGACTCTCGAGGGCTCAGACTGAGGGCTCAGGCCCAAACCCCAACCTAGAGGGAGGCAGAGCTTCTGGTGTGGACAGTTCCTTTCCTCCACCTAAGGGTCAGCACAAAGCACCTTATGAACATAAACTCAAGTATGGTTTCAGTGGCAGGCTGCTACAGGTAACAGAGACACTGCTAAATCTTAGGAAATTACAAGGACAAAACCAGGCAAATTCTTTATCACAGCAAACACTAGATACATGCTGCATCATTTTTTTGCCAATCGTTGTTGTTCTAGGATTTCTTTTTGTGGTTGTTCTTGAAGTATTTCTAGATTTTAAGTAGTCACAAATTTCCTTGTGTGTGCGGGGATTGAACCTGAGGCGCTTTACCACTGAGCTACATCCCTGGCCCTTTTCAAAATTCTGAGATAGGATCTAACTAACTAAATGGCCCAGGCTGGCCTTAAAGTTGCAATCTTCCTGCCTCAGTCTCTTAAACAGCTGGAATTATAGGCCTCCACTATCATGCTCAGCTACAGGTTTCTTCTTTATGGTAAACCAAGCCAGACCAACAAAACAAAAACCTAGAGGAGCGGTGTCCTCTACAGTAGACGTGAGAAGAAAATCACTAAAATTATGTTGACATCTTCTTCAACCATGAGGTTTTCCTTAAGAAAAAAAAAAAAAAAGGACAGAAGAGACCACTGAGAGTTTTCACTTGTATTTGCTGTAGTGCATGATAATATCCTCTGCCTCCAGGAAGATGTACGCCCCTGCATCTGTTCCTGATGCTTGCTTGCTCACCCACAGATCTTTAAGCATTTGGTGTGAATTAATTTCTTCCTGAGGAGATGAACTACAAAGAATACCAGATTGTTGTGGAAAATGGAAAACTATGGGGGAGGCTGGCTGATTTCCAAGGAGAAAAACAGACCACATCCAACAATAAAGAGGAAGTAAAGGTGTGGTGAAAAAAATCTGTACAAAAGGCTTTGTGTAAGGTCATCCAAATATATTTGTAGGAAACCTCATCTCATTAAAATCGGACACTTGAGATTCGTACTTCTGACTCACACAGCTTGCTATTCAGAAGGCTCAGGATCAGAAAGCTACACTCACAGAGCAGAGTTCAAACAAACATCTCCTATAGCACAGTAAACACAGAAGAGCCAGCCACTGCTACTTGAATTACTCAAATCTACCCCAAATTATATTTGTCATACTTTTAGGCATATCTTTTAGGTGTCTGTAGTAATCACTACTTTAATAAAAAGACTTTTTTTTTTTTTTTGGAAACAGGGTCTCACTATGTAGTTCATAGCTGGCTGTTAATTCAGTATGTAGACTAGGTTGATTCTGAACTCAAGTGACCCTCCTCCCTCAGCCTCCAGAGTGCAAGGAATATTAGGACTACAGGCTTGTGTTACCATGCCCAGCTGAAAAAGATTTTCTTTAAATGCAACAGTATAATGCTTTGTTCTTTCAACTGTTGGTTCTTTTTTGGCTTTTCAAGATAAGGTCTCACTATGTGACCACCCATGACGTACACACTGGGGTAACAGCTCCATACCGCCCAGTTACTCTCACTGCTGTCTCCTGAGGCCCGGCCACTACACGCCAGGCGCTCTCCAAGGTGCTGTGGTTACATAGGTGGGCAACACAGGCGAGGGCTTTTCTCCCAGGGAGCTAATATTATTTGATTCTAACTCAACAAAAAACAAAATCTTTACATAAAATTGGGATAGTTGACACCCTTTTTTTTTTTTTTTAAAGAAACCTCAACTTTACAAGTGAGTCACTACTCAAAGAGTTAAGGGGCACAAGCCTAGGCATGCTCGGTCCAGGGATATTTCTAAGAGACCACGAAAAACAATGCAGGATTTTTGTATCTGAAAGACACTAGTAAAAACCTTCCTCTGCACAAAGGTTACTCCCCTGTCTAGGCAGGAGGTGCAGACAGAGCACAGGTGAGCTACAGACTGTCCGGCCACATACCTGGAACTTGGCGGGATTCCTTCATGGCCAGGATATCCCTGATGTAGAGTTTTGCAAAGGCCACAAACACAGGATCCAAACCCCACAAGAGGGAAGGAGTCTCGTCACACCGGCTAGATTCAGACTGCATCAAGAGGCTGCGCTGTGGCACCTACTTTAGCTAACCCCAAAGGCTCTGCTTCACTTAGTCAGGGACCTATGTAGGACAACAAAAATCAGGATGAAGGACTTTCAGTGAGGGTCAAACTAGCATGGCCACGAAGCGGTCCCGGCGGGCATCCAGACCGCTGACAGGTGCGAACTCAGGCTTCCCCAAAATCGCCACCTCGAAAAAGCTAAACAACTTCTCACTTTGGGAAGTGCCGTCCACCCAGGAGCACCCTGAAACCGCTTTACGGAGCCTGTCCGGGAGTCTCCGGCGCTCCGGCCCGGCACCCTCCGGGTGGGGCGCGCGCAAAGAAGGAAAGCAGAAGCACGCTGCAGCGGCTGGCAGCCCCTCCCTCCGCGCCCGCGCCCGCGCCCCTTCCGCAGCACGAGGCCTGGCCCGGTGAACAACCTAGCGGGTCCCGCCGGGTCAAAAAGCCGACCTCGCCCTGCCCACGGCTGACCCTACGCAACCCGCCACAGCCCGGCTTCCCGCCTACTGCGCCGCCGCGCCCCGCCCCATCCTGGGGAGTCCCCGCCCCTTCCGACAGAGGCCCCGCCCCCAGCTCTCCCTCGGGGGCGGGGTTTAGTGACGTAAGTTGCCAGGCTCTGGACACACCTCGCCCACGCCGTCTTCCCTATTCTGAGCGGAGAGCCATCCCTGGCGGCCTGGAGCCAAACCTAGCCTTCCACGTGGCTCTTTTTCTCCACCTCTCAGCAATGGCAGCGTCCTCAAAATATTGGGCCAGGATCAGAATTTTTGTTTTGGTTCCTGTTGTATTCGAGAAACAACCAAACAGAGCAGAGCCAAAAGCAAGTTTAAATTGTGGCTTTTTTATTTTTCACATGTTTATAGTCAACGGATAAAGTATCCACCGACGTATACGCGCTGGGACTTTAGAGGCTCATATGGAGATAACGTCAATGTCTCAGTCTGAGCCTCTGAGTGGGCATGAAGACTTGTCCCTGCCCGAGTCCAGCTCTGCAAGATCACGGCAGTGTATTTAGTCTGCTGTCCTCCTCGGTCCACTGTCATGCTGTCTAGTCTCGTTCAGCTGCCGGTGTGACATAAGTAGTGATGGCGAGTTCTCCTTATTTATAGGGACACTGACCATGATAAGGGTATAGGTTACCTCAGGAGCCCAGTCCTGGGAGGGAGGTGGTGGCCAAACAGATACTTGCTAAACTATTTATCAGACAGAACTAAAAGCAGCTGGAATGGAAAATGTGTGTCATTGGAACCGTGGCATTCAGTTACCTTCCTGGTCACTGAAGAAGCAAAAAAAACAGAGTCCATGGTAAAATGCAGCCTCACCCAGATTCTATTTCAATGAGAGTTAGGTCTGTCGAGTTTAAGATCTAATGAAGTGCAGACACCCTCTCTAATAGGAAGGAGGCGGACTCAAGGAAACACCCAGTAGGACAGGTACTTCCAGCCACCTGGCAGGTGGGACAGACAGGTTGGGTGGCTTTTCCTGACTGCACACATCTGCTAAAGGGTGGAACCCAGAAGAAAATCACCCGTCCGTGTGCTTGGAGGCTGTGATGACTTCAGGAGTGACTCTTAAAAGACTCCCAGGATAGAATCCTGGAAATCAGAGCCGGTGGGGACTCCCAGCTCACTGCTGGTCTTGGAGTGGGCCACAAGCAGCTACTGGCAGGACAGAAGACAGCCTCTAATGATATATTTTGTAGCAAACAGAGGACTCCTTGGAATCCAGGGGGGCTCTTTGGAGCTGAGTCCCAGACTTGGAGGAGTAGATTGTAACTGGCATATAAGGTAGGAAGTGGAACAGAATTCCCAGGTTGCAGAAGCATCTAAGAGAGTCTAAGCGGTCCTTACCCTTGTCTCCAGCATTGCAGACTTCAGGTTCCCCAATGGGTTGCCTGGACACGTACGCAGGGAAATCGGCCCCACCGCAGCTCCAGCGGGGACTCCACAGCACTGCAAAGAGGTTACTCCAAACCCAACCATTAATACACAACGTCAGCAACGCTTTCTCTTGTGGCTTCTCATTGTGAAATAACATTGGTTTTGAGACTTTTTTTTTGCAGCACTGGAGATCAAACTCGAACCCTTCTGCCATGCCCCGCTGCCTTGGAGCCAACCAATTATGGACTAAAACTGTCATTGGGTAGACTACTTCTAAAAGTGGCTCACCAACTAAATATTACCAGGTTCTGAATTATTTGCCTCTTTATGGAGTTAGGTTCCAGAATCTTCTAGTCTTGAGCAAAGAATTGGGCAAAACAAACAAAAACAAAACAACAAAACAAAAAACTGTAACAAAGTTGATTTGAGAAAGTAAAAGGGAAGAGTCGAGGAGATACTGGCTTTGCAGAGCAAGCTTGGGCCAAGTAAAGAGAAAAAGAGAGTAAAAGTAAAAATAGAAGTACACGTTGCGTCTGGGAAACACAGTGTGGGCTATTGTAGAAAGTTACGATGGCCAACTCTTCATGGCTTCGGTGGGTGTGTCCAAATCTCAGAACTCATGAGAACTTTTTTTGTGGCCTGAGAAGGTGTGCTGGGATCCTACATTTCAGGCTGGTGTCGGGTCTGAGCCACCCTGTTGAATACCTGCTCGAGTTTTCTCAAGGAGAAGTCCAGATGCAGTGCTTCGGGAGTTGTTCTGTGCGTGTGCAGTAGCTTTGTAATTAACAGGTCACACCTGTGCCTCAGCCAGCTGTGCCACACCCTAACCTCCTGTCTCAAAACCTTTACAAACCATGAGCCACGTAAATCTTTCCTCCTTTATCTTTGGGTATCAAGTACTTTGTCTCAGCAATGAGGAAAGTGCCTAAGGTACTCTAATGATAGTTTCCGTTTGGAAATCTACTTTGGCATTATGGTAACCACTCCAGCTGTCTAATGTTACTACATGTGCAGATCACACATGTGGCCCTACCTGCTTCTATTATACTTTGCTTTATTGTGCTTCACAGATACTGTATTTTTTTTTACAAAGTGGAGGTTTATGGTCATGTTGCATCAAGTGAGTCTACCAACAGTACAGGCATCATTGTCATTTTTTTTTTTTTAGGTTTTTTGAGACAGGGTCTCGCTTTGTAGTTCAGGCTGGCCCTGAGCTCAGCCTCAAATTCACATCACAGCAATCCTCCTGCCTCTGCCTCCTGAGTGCTGGGATTACAGGCGTGAGCCACCACGCCCAGCACTGTGGTATGTGGTACTGATTGCTGCTGGGGTGAGTCTCCACACCCAGTATTATTATGTGGTTACTGGGGATGAATCCCAGCCCTTGCACTTGCAAAACAGGCGCCAGAACCACTGAGCTAAATCCCTGGCCCCATCATTGCCATTTTTAGCAATAAAGTATATTTAATTAAGTATGTACAATGATTTTTGTTACTCGGTATTGGGAATAGAACCTAAACCTCTTTGCTTGCCACTGCACTATACTTCTGATTCTTTGAAATTTTATTTTCAGACAGGGTCTTTCTAAATTGCCCAAAGTGGCCTCAAACTTGTAATCCTCCTGTCTCTGCCCCTTAAGTAGCTGCGGTTACAGGTGTGTGCTACCATACCTGGCTGTACGTTATTTTTTTAAGATGCACTACATACTTAATAGATTACATTCATATAGACAATATTTAGATGCACTTGGAAATCAAAAAGTTCATGTGACTCACTTTATTACAATATTTACTTTCTTGTGATCTGGAACCAAACCTGTGATATCATTAAGGTCTGACTATAGTTGGCTCTTGCTTTTTCCATTTGGTCTGATAATGTCTGCATTTTTGATTGGCATATTTAGACTATTCACATTTAGTAGAATTTCTGTTATAGTTTGATTTGACATGTTTCTTTTTTTTTGTGGGAGTCTCGCTTTGTAGTTAAGGCTGGTCCTGAGCTTAGCCTTACAGCAATCCTACTGCTTCTGCCTCCTGGCATTGTTGTATGTGGTTACTGGGGATCAAATCTGGAACCTTCCACTTGCAAAGCAGGCACCCAGAACTACTGAGCTAAATCCCCAACCCTTGGCATGTTTCAATTTATTTCCTATATGGCAACTGTGTTTTTAATTCTTGTGTTTCTACTTGACTGCTTTCTTTCATATTAAATATTTTAGGATAACATTTAAATTACTGTTATTTTTGAAAAAATTATTCTTAGACATGTTCATATAATGATACACATCTTAATTTATTATAATCCATTTCATTAATGTTGACTTAATTCCTGAAAAGAGTTTGTTAGAATATCCCTCAATTCCTTCTCTCTTTCTTTATGTTGTTTGTCTTATGCCTACATACATACAAACCTAACAGTAGAATGTGATTGTTGCTTTATACATGTCATCCCTTTGAGAGAAGTTAAACAACGAGAAGAGAAATAGCTGTCGACTGCCGTACAGCAGCCATCTCTTCTGGGGCTCCTTCTCTGCCAGGAGATGTAAGTGCTCCAAACAGAATGAGCCCCGTGATGGCAGCAGGACCGCGGCTGGCATTCCGCTCATCCTGACCGGACAGAGGGGTCCGGTGACCTAGGGGGGCTGGGGACGTGGGCCCAGCCAGAACGCTCCTACCTGAAGTTCACTCAGCTTGTCATCCACCTTGGGGGTCTTCTCGGAAGGCAACGTGATTGTCCTGTCCATTTTGTCCAGCTTTCCAGTTGCTTTTGGTGACCTGATTAGCTGAACTTTTCCATAGCTGGAAATCTGTGACGATCAGGTTTTTAGTTCACGGCTGGCCAGTTGGATGAGGTAGGTCAGGAATCGAGGATGAAGGGCTGAATAATAGAACAAGGCCAGAGGTTATGAGTTGGAAAAACATTGACTCCTGGCCATGCTGTCTCATGCAGTGGGAGGAGATTCTGGTGTCCTCAGCAGGCCATGTGTGGACCAGGGTGTGGCCACTTACTGGAACACCTTCTGGAAGCAGATCCGACAGGAGAGAGGTCACTGTTGAGAGAGAGGTCCTGCTTCCATTTCAGCCAAGAAACTCCTCATTCTTGCCCGACTGGACACTTTTGACCAAGGGAGCCTCGAAGATTACAATGGTGACTGGGGTTCATCTTGTGGAAGAGGAGGACTTCATCATGAGGAGGATGTGCACCCCAGAGTCCCCACAGTGTGCATCGGACAGAGTTTGCACCTAGTAGTGAAAAGCCTGTATCTTGAAGAAAGTGGAATGACCATTTCTAGGACCTGCAGAGGGAACACAAGGGGAGTTTTTTCCAGTATTGGGAATTTAAGCCAAAGCTTTTGCACTGAGCTACATTTCCAGCCCTTTTTATTTTTTATTTTGAGATAGGGTCTCACCAAGTCACTAAGTGGGCTAGGTTGGCCTCAAGTTTGTGGCCTTCCTGTTCTAGCCTCCCAGCTGCCTGGGATGACAGGTGTGTGCCCACCACGCCCATGGGTATCTAGTGATTAATTCTATCTTTGCAAGATAGAATTCTGGAGATAGAAGGTGGTAATGTTTGCACAACAACATGAATATAATACTATAGAACTGTACTGTGAAAAATAGCTAAGTTGGTAAGTTGGATATTTTACTACAATTTTCAGCATTGAAAAGAACATCATATGTGCTCTAGGAAGTGTATCTCGGGGATGGCTTGTGCAATTTGTGATATAAAAACGTCTGTGACACTCACTTGTGCCCTATATTAGACATGGTCATTAAGACACAGATCCACAACGTCCTGCCGAGGGTGGAGGTTCCCATGGTTACTGGCAGTTCCTGAGAAGGGTGGAGGCTTTCTGAAAAAGAAAAACTGGACTCATGCTTATAATGAGCTAAGTGGGAACAAGAGGGCCTTGGCTCTTGACCTCAGTTTTAGATAGACACACTCTCCAAATGCAGAACTGTTCCTCTGATGGGTGTCAGGGCAAGTTGGCACCACAGCTACCTCTCTGGGGGCAAGAGCTATGTGTGGAAAACACCTGTGGCTTATTTTTACATTTATCACATTATAAAGGTGCCACATAGGTTGTAGTCATTTGGAGCTAAGGATTAATTTTGAAGGAGATATATTAATAATAATTGGCAAAATAAGTCAGAATAAGAAAGATTAATACAAATGTCCAAAAAATGAGACTTTTTCTTTATAGGCAAGATTTTTATGAAAGCTTATAACCTTAACCAGTGAACTGTGTGAAAACATATATACAATTTTAGAAGTAATTTAAAATGATAGTATGTTTTCTAATTTTTAAATGTGGGGTATATATAACTTAATAATAAATTTTATTTTAAAATTAGCATCCCTGAACCTCACAAATGTAATGTTGTGTGAAAGAAGCAGACACAAAAGAGAGCATGTATTGTATGATTCTATTTATGTAAAGTGCAAGAGCAGGCAGCACTGTTTTGTGCTGATGGGAGGGAAGGTCATGCCACCCTTCTGCAGGCTAAGTGATAAGGGCACACGAAGGTGGCTTGTGTGGGTCCTGGTCACTTCAAGTTTATTGATCTGAATCTATGTTCTATTTCAATAGAATGCCTTTTCAGTTTGCATCTTTGGTATTTGAAGTTGCATTTTAAATTGAGAGGAATTGGAAAGTGAACTCTTTAAAGGGATAAGACCCAACATTTTGTTATTGTTGCATAGAAAACTAGACAGTTTTCAATGTTAATGTCACTCAGAAAAAGAGGCACAGTATCACCCTGTGTTTTCTTTATTAATTGGCGCATGTGCCTAGGCTTACATAGCTGAGACACTCCATAAGCCCTAGAATAAAGCTGGACAATGGGACAGATTTTCTCTTAGCAATTTATAATTCTCCTGAGAGCTACTCTCCATCAAAGAAAAATTTAATTCCCCAGTGATGTCAAAGACAGCACATTCCAGAGGTTAATCATTGAGTCATCAAGAGAAAATCGAATGGCTGTTACACCGACACGTCGAGAGCTAATTGATGATGTCATTTGCACTAGGCTGGATGTATCTTCGCCTGATGGGAACAGCTGCTCTAGCCGTGATCACTGTGGGAAGCAGGGGAGGCGGAGCGCTGTCAAATGGAATGGAGAGACTGGAGAGCCAGAGTGATATGTCTGCGATGCTGCACCCTCCTGGAAAGCCTGCACACTCTTGTCTTCATTTGTCCAGATCTCACAGGCCCGACTCAGCCTCAGCTGCAGGCTCTCTCCTCCCAGGCGGATGCTCTGCCCGACTCCATTAGTGCTGACAGCACCCAACAGCACTTGCTCTGCTAGTTATGTCCCAGAGGACTGTTTTGTGCCCTGTCTCCGTGGAAATCTATTCAAGGACAGATTTTTCTAGATCTTCTCAGTAGGAGGAATGATAGGCACAAAAGTTAAACAATAAGAACCACTGGAGCAAGTTGCAGACAGTTGTGTAAGCAGGAGGACGGTTCCGTGTGAGTCTATTCTACAGTCTTTCCTGCTCTGTGTGTCTGAAGACTCCTTTGATCACTTCACAGGCTGATTTAGCACATGGAAATGCAGGACTGCTCAGCCTCACCTATTACGATGCATCTAGCAAAGGACTGTAACCCCGGTCTCGACAGAACAGCTGATCCTCAGTGACAATACCTGCCCATTGTTTCTGCACTCCAGGAGGTCGCGATTGTCCCAGGAAGCATTTAGATCAGGCACCAAGAAGCCTCTACAGTTTCGAAAATGCAAACAGCGCATGAAGGACTCAAGAGAAGTTATTGCACCTGTTGCCCAGGAAATAATTAGAAACAAGTTAGATTTTTCTCAATGTAGAATTTGGTCTTGAAATGAGAGGTAACATGTTTGAATGACTTTTCATTTCTTTGTTTAGGTAATTGGCTTTGTATGAGCCCCTCACCCTATCAGAGCTTCTTCTAATATATATATGAAGTGGGGACTCTCGGCTTTTATTAAGTTTAAGCAAAACAAAGTCTGTAAAATGCTTAACCCTTTGCCTCACAGTAGATACTCACCTAATGTTAGAAGTGTCCTATGAATGTCTTCTTTTTCCTGTAATAAAGGCCATTTTGCCATTGGAAAAAAATATAAATGCAGGATAGTCAGTTAAATTTGAGTTTAAAATGAACTTTTTTTTTTTCAGTAACAGGTATCAAACTCAAGCCTTTGTGTTTCCAAGGTAGGCATAGTACCACTTGAGCTAAATCCTCGGTCCTCAAAGAAACTTTTTATCATTAAGAATTGATATGTGGGCCGGGGAGTTAGCTCAGTGGTTCAGGCACCTGTCTTGCAAGCGCAAGGGCCCGGGTTCGATTCCCCGGTAACCACATAACAATACTGGGTGTGGAGACCCACACCCAGCAGCAACCAGTACCACATACCACAGTGCCGGGCGTGGTGGCTCACGCCTGTAATCCCAGCACTCGGGAGGCAGAGGCAGGAGGATTGCTGTGATGTGAGTTGGAGGCTGAGCTCA
>PVIR01001317.1:43296-56001 GCA_004026965.1 Petromus typicus | reverse complement strand
TGGCCATGGCAGCACTAGGTTGCAGTCTTACAGGGCCTCCACGTTCTGCCATTCCTTGCTGACTGATACAAGTCATGACTGTATTTATAACATTTTATTATAATGCTATATTAATATTACTTATTTATACTATTATTATTTTATGTTCCCATGAGACACATATATACTTAAAAGTTACTTGTTATTTATCAAAATGCAAAATTAACTGGGTGTTTTGTACTTTGTCAATTTGTTAGAAATTTAAAAACATAATGGGTGGTGATGTTGGCTAATTAATGAGCTAAAAGAGGTAGGTGAAAATGGTTGCTCCCAGCACCTGCCCGGAGTCGCAGCGTTGATACTTCTGTGGCGACACTGGGTGTGTAGTGCGATCCCTGTGAACTGATGCTGTCTCCAGAGCCAACTGCTCTATGATTCAATCTTTTATTTCCTCTAATGTCCTCATCTGAGTAATTTCCGTTGCATCTGAGGCCGAGCATCGCTGCTCTGCTGTCTGTATAGCCCACCAGGATCGCAACTCAGTTGGGTAATACAAAGTTTAGCGAAAAGGAGGGAGAAAGGGGAAGAAAGATCGCTCCACTGATAAGAAAGAGTCAGGGTAGTAGCTCTGGAAAGATGGAGGATGTGTGGCCTTTGTTCTCAGCTGTTTCTGTGGGTGCGTGTGCGACTCTTTCTACTCTGAACTTGCTGTAACTGTCCTGGCTTCCGGACACCTCTGCCTAACCTCATTTCTTCCAGTGGTCCAGGTGCAGATGCTCCCATCTGGGTCCTTGACCTGCATTTCTAAGCCTTACATTTAGGGTGCGTGGCTAATCACAGGGGGGCCTGTGGACATCTCCTGAACTTTCTAGTGACCTGCGGGGCCAGCATAGTGACTCTAGAGCGAACATACTTGTGTGTAGTGTGAGTGTCAGTGCACAGGTGTGAGCACACGCGGCCTTTTGCTTACGGCCCCCCTCTGCTTCCCTATATTCTGTTGGAGGTGGGGCAGCGCCTGGCTGGGCACGGGCCTCCTCTCTTGGTCCTCTCTGTCAGCTCTTTCTGTGGTCTCTTGGGGTACGTCCCAAGGCCTTTGGGTGACTTTCTTATCTGGTTTTTCTCTTTTTCTGTCCCTGTCTTTGACTTGCTTGGGGAATCTCTCTAGAAAAGTTTGTTTTCCTCCTTCTAGTCAGGATTGGCAAAAAGACCTAGGGAGGCTCCCGTTTTACGTTTTTGTCTACAGGCCCCGTCCCTCCCCCTCCACTCTTTCTAAGTCAGGAACCTGAGCCAGAGAATGTTCATGTTCCTGTTCAGTGGCCCACTGAAGAATTTCAGTCAAACACCAGTACTGTTCTAGTAGTTTTGGAGAGTGAGGCTACCCCTTAGCATTCACCCAGTGACCTAGCATCTCATCTACTGATGCGTGGTTCACCGGTGTACAGTCACGGTAATGGAGAAATTATGCTTGACAAAGCTGCTGTATCCTTTAATATTTTAAGGCCGGTGCTTTTAAAGTGGTCAAACACTCTAGTGGACTTGGGACAGCTCTATTTTTAGCCCTAATATTCCTGTATCTCAGGCTGGTTGTGTGTGGTGTGGTTGTCTTACCTGTGGCAGAAGTCGTGGTCCAGACCCCCTCGTCCGGCACAAAGTACTCCTCCCCTGCTCTCCCTGGAGTCCCGGCCCCAGGCACCTGCCTCACCCACACTCCTCACTGTCCTTCAGGCTCTAACCAGTGGCTGCAGCCTCTGGCCCAGCTCAGGGCTCCCTGTGGGACTGCCCGAGGCTTTGGCTGCAATTTTCCCCTCTACTGTTGTGTTTTCCCCACTGCCTCCCAGGCGCAGTCCCAGGAAGCAGCTTGGATGTTCCTTCCAGGCAGAACTCAGAATCCGACAGAGCGGAAAGCCTGACTCCAAGGGATGGACAGGATGCCTGGCAGGTAGGAGCATGCTGAAAGGTGCAATACCTCGGGCCTGCAGAGGGTCCAGGACAGTGGAGTGGGGCAGCTATTACTGCTCCACGGAAAGACCCTGGGAGGCTAAGGCCAGTGAATTGCCAAGTTAGGGCTAAAAGGCGGCCGGAATCCAGACCTTTTGAGAATGAGACCCAGAAGTTAAATGACAGAGCAGCAGAGCTCCAGCAAAGACAAAACGCACAGTCCTGTGCGTGGGCTCGCTCCAAGGCACAGTCTCCCTGGGACGGAAGGAGGTCCTGAGACACGGGTGAGAGCTGGGGATGCACTGAGCCTTACTCGCAGATCTCCTCTGACCCCTGGGGCTGGTGGAAGGGCCGGCTGTCTCTCTCAGTGACTGAGAGCTTTTACAGGCCCTATTTTTGAAGTACAGAGATCGCCTTGGAGAAGTCATCTCCTTCTGCGAGACTGTAATGCCCCCTCTGCCCTTTGCTCCTAGACCAATAACCAGGATTAAGTCAGTCACAACATAAGTGAGTGATGGGCAGGCCAAGGAGAAAAGAGACCAAGCCTTGTAGACAGGACCAGACTTGGGAAGGTCAGACCTCCAGTTTTGGCTGTATGACAATAACAGCAGATGGAGTGTATTTCCCATTTTTAAGACATGTTTCTTTTTGGGACAAGGCTTTATGTTAGTTACTTTTCTCTCATTGCTGAGATAAAATGCCTGACACTTAAAATTAGAGGGGGAAGAGTTTACTTGACTTACAGTTTGTAGGGGTTTCAGTCCATAATAAGGACTGAAGGGGGCATCCCTTCAAGGCTCAAGACAGGGCGGCAAACAGGCATCTCAGAGGAGAAACAGCATGGCGCGCACGAGGCAGCAAAGGCAGGAGGAGCGGTAGTTCGTGGGACCCACAGCATAGAGCAGCAACAGGGCGAGCGCCTGCGCCATGTCTTCTGCCTCTTCTACCCCATCCAGACCACCAGGAGTAGGACAGTGCTGAACCTATGCTCCTGCGGTTTCATAATCACACACCCTGAATGCCGGCAACACACATTTCAGCTTCACTGGCTCTGACTGAAGGAGGTTTTGGGGGGGATCTCTAGACCTAAACCATAACAGTTTTCTTGTGTAGTCCAGGATGGCCTCAAGATCACAGCAATCCTCCTGTCTCATCCTCCTGAGTGCTGGGATGACAAGTATGAGCCACTACACCTGGTTTTTACTTTGAAATTTATTTGTTTCTGGGTTAGTGACCCATAGTGTGATACAGTCTTACACTGAGACAGACAGCTGATCCTCTACTATCTGTTGTGTTGCTAAACAGTGGGGTTTGGGAGGTTGTACTAAATGCACGTTTGACATACGGTATTCAGTTTATAATGAGTTTATTGGGAGTTACCACACTGTAAACTGAGGAACATCTGTCCATAAGGGTCCTCTGTATGAATGACTGAAGGGGCCAGAATATAGAATTGGGTAATCTAGGAGTTCACCTTGGAAAGGAGATAGTGTCATCACAGTTCTGTGTGAGCACAGCCCTGGGAAGGTGGAAAAAACATCACCATGCTTGTCTGCTGTGTCCAAGTATGTGGGACCCTTGGGAAGATCTTGGGGATTCAGAGGGTGAGGGCTCTGCCACAGACCCCCAGGGCCACCTGGCCGCACAGGGGGCATCCCTTCAAGGTAAAGGCAAATGGCTGTGTTTCCCCTATTCCACCACTAAGGATATCACAGTGCTGGCGGCCTTTGGAGGTGGCACTGCTTGTGTTTACCCCTTTTCCTGGCAGCGGGGAAACTTCCACCTCTGGCCACTGGCCAGTCTGACCATTTGGGCCTTTCTAACCGACAGGCCGAGGCGTTGCCTTGTAAGCACGGTCCCCAAAAGAGGAACCTGCACTGTGGGTGGGTATGAGAGGCTCTGGAGTTTTCACAGCACATCCACCCACTGTGAAATGGGAAAGCCTGAGGCCTGGAGAATTTAAGCACGCCTAGAAGTGCTGAAATAGTGATATTGAACCAAAGGTGGAGTGGGCAGTACAGCCTCAGCCAGCAGAGGGATCGAGCATCTAAGTCGTCATCCTACAAATAAGGCATCATCCTACAAATAAGGCATCATCCTACAAGTAAGGGAGATGGAAATTGTGAAAAGTGAAAGACGACTTGTTAGTGACAGCAACGTGGTCATGCTCTTTGTAGTTGTCCTCGAACAAATGACACAGGAAAGAGAAGGGGACTACAGATGCTTTCACAGTTTCTCCTGCTGTGTGCAGATGGAGACATGACTGGGATCAGGGTATAAAGTCATCTCTCTGGCTGCCCACCCCAGACACCAGATGGCATCACCACGGCCCTTCTCTTGCCTGGCTGGCGCTCCTCTGGGTTCTGTCCACTGCCAAGGCTCCCTGCCCGGGCTGCCAGACCCTCCAGGCCATTGCATTTGCTGCCTTTGGGCTCTCAGGGCCACACAGAACCCAGGGAGACTGTTTGTCTGTCCCCAGGACAGGGCCAGCAGGGGCCAGCGGGTTGACGCACACTTCACAGGCCGTCATGTGGCAAGTCTCATACCCAGAAGGTACAATATTTTACCGCCTTTCTATGATAAAATAATAATCATGGAAAAAAGATAGTACAATTGACCAGAAGAGAAATACCACAATGAACATTTTATTTTTCAGATTTGCATATCTAGTTGTGCCTGTGAGTAAATAATACAAAAAGAAAGATTACAGTGCAAAAAAGGAACCAGTGCAAAAAAATGAACAAAATTAATACTTTTTAATTACATGAATGAGACTTTCTTCTATTGTATATGCAGATTTTCAAATATATAGCAAAATGTCAAAAATTTTACAGTAAACACTTGTACAGATCTGACCAGTAATATTTACTATACTTCATTGTACAGCTTTCTGTTTGTTCATTCCTCTTGCTAAGTTTTTACACTTGAACTTTTTATTTTACAACTTAGATTTACAAGTTTACCTACCCACCGCCAGACCGACAAAGACAGCAGCGCCGCACGGCCTGCACTGCCTTTCTCCCTGACTACTGTGATGCGCTTCGATCGTCGCAGCCAGGAAGTAGTGCACATTTTTAGTAACCGAGCTCCACCCCAGCGTCATCTTCGCCAACATGCCTTTTCTGTTTTAGTGTGTCATTGGCAGACCACGCTATACTCATTTCTTGTGTGCCTTTAGGCTCTCCTGAGCTTCTTAGACAGCCTTGTTCAGGATGAATTTGAGAGCTCGCAGCTACCAGCAGGCGTTTAGTGGAATGCTCATCAGTATGGACCCTCTGCAGTTACCGGTTTGGGGAGAAGACCATAGAAATCAAGAGGCTCCTTGGCCACATCCTATCAAAGGTACCTGCTGTGAACAGGACTCACTGCCAGTGTTAACACTGGTGACTTTTCTTGTCTTTTTATTATCACACTCTTACTGAGAGCAAGGAGATGTGCTTCATTTGAGATTATCTATATAAATTGTTTGGAGTTCTTTTGTATGGAAGATATGTCTCTTCTTGTTCATTTATTTATTTCTTCTGGTCATTTATTTATTTAGTGGTATGGGGGATTGAACTCAGGCCCTTGTGCTTGAAGGGTAGCACAATACCACTTGAGCTAAATCCCCATCTGATCCTTAGTAAGGACTTGTGGCTGTTTAGTTTATACTTTGGATATAACTCAATCCCTTCTTTTGCTTCAATTTTCCCAGCTTTGGCCACTGAGAGTTTTTCATTTGGCTTCTGGGTTCTTTGTTATGCTCCATCATTTTAATTTTTTTTCTTTTTGAGATAGGGTCTCGCTTTGTAGTTTGGACTGGCCCTGAGCTCAGCCTTGAAATCATAGCAGTCCTCCTGCCTCTGCCTCCCAAGTGCTGGGATTACAGGTGTGAGCCACCACATCCTGCACTGTGGTATGTGGTTCTAATTGCTGGCAGCTGTGAGTCTCCATGCCTGGCATTGTTGTGTGTGGTTACCTGGGCTCAAACCCAGGTACTTGCACTTGCAAGGCAAGCACTGGTTATCATCTTAATTTTTGAGCACTTCCTTACCCTGCACAACCAGGTATTCTCAGCTCATCTTGTACATTCTCTGGCCCAGTGCTGGAATCAGCCATTTCTCCAGGAGTCCTGGTCCCTTTTATTAGAGATTGGTGTTAGCAACCAAGATCTGGGCACGAGGTCTGTTTGTTCATATCGAGATGTTGTTGCTTTTAGGCTACCTCAATGGACAGGGCTTAGAAGTATATAAACTTATTAGCAATCATTTCTGTGTGTATTCATACAGATGCTATGCTATGAGTTCATAACTGTCTCTGATTTTAACCTAGACAATGGCTTATTCATTCCATCCCAGCAAATGCTTACAGTGGTTTCAGAATTGCAGGCTTGCAACCTGATAGATACTTTTATCCCCTAGAGTATAATGCTAGATAGAGTTAACCTTTATCTTTAGTCATCGTTTCTGGTCATTTCCAAATATACTCAGTGCCTTTATCCCACCCTTTTCAGGGAGGTTAATTTATAAATATATGATATACTTCAATTCTTTGGTCACTGTCTGTCTTCTATGCTGGGATCCCTTACCATCCTAGATGATTGTTTAAAAATTTGCACATGTGGGCTGGGGATTTATTTCAGTGGTTCCAGCGCCTGCCTTGCAAGTGCAAGGGCCCAGTTTCAGTTCCTGGTAACCATATACAGCAATGCCAGGCGTGGTGACTCATGCCCACCAGCAGTCAGTACCACAAACCACAGCGGCTGGCGTGGTGGCTCATGCCTGTAATCCCAGCACGTGGGAGGCAGAGGCAGGAAGATTGCTGAGTTCCAGGCTGAGTTCAGGACCAGCCTGAATTACAGAGCAAGACCCTGTCTCAAAACAAAACAAAACACTAAAATAAAAAAAAATTACACACATTAATTTCTTTCTTCAGCAAAATTCTTTGGATTTTGACAATGGGGAGAGTTACCTGGTCACCACTGCAGTAGCACACAAAGCCCTTTGAAGGACCTAAAAATCCCTTATGCTTCACCTAGTAAATGCTTTCCTTTCCTCAAACTCAAAGCAATAACCAGCTGATCTGTTTCAGTCTCTATGACTTTTGCCTTTTCTAAAATATAGGTTTCTCCAGACTTATCATTCTGGTTTCTTTTAATCAGAAATATGTATTTAATATTTGTCCACATTGTTATATGGATGAATAGCTTGCTCTTCCAAAAAAAAGAGAAGTATATCAATTTGTTTACCTCAGTAGTGAACGTAATTATATTAGTTATGTATGAATATATAAATTATATGTTAATATGCTAATTATGCTAATTATACTTTATGAACTTAATGTCTGTAATTGGTTAATGACTCAATCAAAATTGATCTTTGCTTCCTCACATTTAAAAGAAAATTCAACCGAATTAGATGATCTGTCTAAAGACAGTTACAGTGAATGTGATGGTTGTGGTCTTGGAAGTTTAGTTAAGAGAAATGTAACTGAATCAGCTCAGCAATCCCATACCTGGGCAGGTCCTCACCTGGGGGATGCAAGTGAAATGAGGAAGGATGGGTCAGCTTCCGCTTCTTCCGGGAGCTCTCGTCTTCATCTTCCTCGTGGTTGTCACTTCCAGGCACAGACTCTGAAGCTTCTCGAGAATGTCCTTCAGCATCTGGCGTAGACCTTTCAGCTTCCCACACAGACCTATCAGCCTCCTGATATGGGCTCACACAGGACTCTGCAGTGTGCTCCAGATTGGTGGCTGAGTCCCTAGCTCTCCAGTGTGCAGACAGTCCTGCTAGACTCTTCCTCATCCGAGCCTGTGGAAGGCATTGCAAGCCAGTCTTATAAACTCATATGTATTTGTCTGTCTTGTGTTATATCTGTTTCTCTAGTAAGTATGTACTGATATAGCAGTCAAAGAAGACTTTTTATTAATTTGAATGTTGAAAGTTTTTTTCACATAAAGTAGCAGATGTATAAAGTTCAGAGAACAGGTAAAATACAAAGGCTGTTATGTGCATAGGAGATGTAATAGAAAAGCAAACTAGAATTATTCAATAATATTTGTACTTCACAGACTGGCAAAGACCAAGGAGTTTGACTACATAACGTGTGAGTAGGACGTGAGAAAGAAGAAATGCTAACACATTCGATGCAGAAGTGTAAATTGGAGTATACTTTTAAATTATGGTAAGATGAAAAATTGAAATGAAATTATGGTAAGAGATATCAAAATTACAGGGTACATGCGTTTTGGGTATAGTGTCACCCTACTGTGTGTGAGTGGATTACTAAAGATTACTTAGTGCAGTACTGTTTGTGATGGGACAGGATCAGACACAACGCCAAGGCCCGTCAATAAGGGGCAGGATAAATACATTACACTGACTAAATTAAATTGTGTGCTGCCATTGAAAAGATGATAGGAAAAGATCTTCCAGAGACATAAAAATGCAAGCTGTGCAACACTGTGCCAGGCACCCTAAATTTACTTCCTCAGCGGCTGTTTACATCTGCAAAAATGAAGGACACTTTTGAGAAGTGTATGGTGGTGTAGACTCGAGGAAAACGCTTTCAGGCCACTTTTCATCGTGCACCCTTTCCGTCTATTTGAATTTTGTGTAACTGGAATGTAATGCATTTAAATTTAAAATTACTCTTTGAACTGTACAGACTAATTATAGAGAGTAGTAGTGAAGTAGGAGCTTGTGATCTGGATCTGGCAACATCCTGCCTGTGAGGCTGAGGGGAAGAATAGTGACACGGCGCAGCGGGGTCAGGGCAGACAGTCACCTGCGACTCCTCGCTGGGAAGGAGATCCTTATGTCTCCATGTCACATACCTAGTCATAGGCTGCTTTTTAACGAATGAGAGAAAACTTGCTAAAAGTGTAAGGGAAATATTTATACGGGGGATTCGGGCCTGGGAATCATCCTGGACAGATCATCTCCTTTCATCTGCTTGTCTGTGGAACACTAAGTTCTAAAGAGATCACAAATATCCGGACTTCTCTTTACAGCTTCTCTAGTCCAAACCACTACCAGACCAGACTAGTATCCCCTAATCCTGCCCTTCTAAATCCAAATCCTTAGTACTCTGTAATTGCTCTCACAATGCACTATATCTTTCTTCAAGACGTTTGTTTATCTATTTGCAAGGCATTATTGGTGCACTCACTGTCTACTTCTCCGACTGGAATATAAGTTCACAAGACCCTGGTCCATGTTTGTTTTGCTGGTCACTCTACCCCAAACTCAAAAATTTGTGTTGTACCAACAAATGAACGAGATGATGGAACCTACCGGTATGTTTGTATGAGTGATGATTTAAAAAAAACGGTGAATGCTATTGCCAAGTGCCATCCAAAAGACAGGCGGGCTGTAAAAACAGCAGGGGGTGTCCTCATCGACTTTATTTACTGGATCTGGTATCCGGTGGCTTCTGGATCTTCCCCCAAGTCAAAATAACTAGGAAAAGTAAACCTTTAGAATTGATTGTCAATGTCAAGGGGGCAATGATAGCAACTGAAGACCCTCCTGAAAGAAGACTTTCAGTACTGCTTCAGAAAGCGGCAGGATGAGGGGATAAGTGTGTTCGCAGAAGGAAGGGGTACTCAGAGGGAGTTATGGCAGTGTATCTTTTGCTGTGATAGATTTTTTAAAAATTTAAAAACATTCATCATATTTTCCAGTCATACCTTGTGTAATGAGACTTTTAATAAAGAACACTGAGGGAACTGTAGGAGATTAATGATCAGAACCAGTTGTACTCTTGGTCAAAGAAGATACTCCAGGAAATGTGAGGACATTTTAGTCCCCGAGTGTCACAGACTTACCATGTATTGAAGACTGTCTGCCTATGTGCTCTAGCAATGAGGCACATGACTTTAATATCAGCGAGTCGAGCAATTAACTGTCTTCTCCATTGGGAACTTGGTTCTCTCCACTTTGCTTTGGTGGAGAAAAGCAAACAGCTCGTCACAGGTCAAAGGAGACTATTATTTTAGCAGCTCCTCCCTAGCCACGTGTGACTCAGAGTTCATGACAAAGTCTAACTTGAGGCCCTGCCGGAAATAACTCAACAGAAGCCTGACTCCCATTGCTGAAGATGCCGTTGACCTCATGTCCTGTTAGTGAACAATTTAAAACTCTCTGGGAATCAGGACTATCACAAAGAAGCTTCCAGTGATTTATGTTACCAGATTACAATGGTCAGGAACACTTTGTGCACATTTTTTTCTGTGTTCCACTGCACTGTGATTATTTATGTGTCTGTCTCCTTTACCGTTGGACTGCTCCCTGCCTACGGGAAGAAATATCACATGAATTCAATGATATTTCTCAAATAAATAATCTGGATTCAATCATGCAATTTGACTCTTGAAAGAAGAATCTCTTGACAAAGAAGTTTATAGAAACAATTGTAGTTTGATTTCTCACTTATTAGATCTGTATTCCAGGGTAGGTCGTTTACTGATCATCACGGTGCCCTTTTTAGAAAAAGTATGAAGAATTTAAATCTATAGTGCAATATACAGAGTCATAAAATTAACATCCACCTACCAACCTGCTTTATAAAATTTTAATATTTTGTTAGAAATGACAGAGAAAATGCTGTGTGTTCATTAAATCCTATTTCATTTTCCTCTTTCAAGGTGCACACACCAGGAACCCCATTTCCCAGCCTCCTTTGTGCTTATACTGGTTCCATGACAGTTCTGCCAATGGACTATCAGCAAGTGTAGGGTATTTTCTTTTCAGAGTGAGGACAGCAGGATGCCAGGGTTCTCAGAAACCAAGCTGTTAAACGGAGTAGGTGAAGGCCTGGGCTCCCTCAGCTGTGTGTGTCTGCGAGTGAGCAGATGGGTGTCGCAGACTCCCGCATTCTACTTTGTCAGCTCTGCATTTAGTCAGCTTTTAAAAGTATCCTGGCAGCCCGAGAGTGAGAGGCGTAGTTTCAGTCTGTACCCCACTGTTATGAGTGATGCTCTGGATCCTTTCAAAGGCAGGAGGGTCGTCTGTGCCTGTCTTAGTCACTTTCCCTTCACTGACAGACAGTACTCGACATGTGTCTGGACTCAAGTTTTAGTTCCTCATCAGCTGGCTCCTCAGCGGGACGGACAACATGACACAGGCACGGCAGAGGAGTAGCTGCTCCAGCCGATGGAAGTCATTCAGGGCAGGGAAGTGGACAGATCCCTCCTGGTCACACCGTCGTGACCTACCTTTTCCCACCAGGTCCTACTCCTAAGAGCAAGTCAGCTATAGCACCTTCAGAATCCAATTACCTTTTAAATCTCACACCTAAGAGTGCGTGAGGTTTGGGGACATTTAGATATAAACTGTATCAGCTCATTTTTGTATTCTTTGTCCATAGTGTCGGTAGGGATTTGCTTTCCTTGCATTTGTTTTTTTTGTTTTTTGGGGTTTTTTTTGGGAAACAGAGTCTCACTTTGTAGTCCAGGCTGGCCCTGAGCTCAGCCTTAAACTCACAGCAATCCTCCTGCCTCTGCCTCCCGAGTGCTGAGATGACAGATGTGAGCCACCTCGCCCGGTACTGTAGTATGTGGTTCTGATTGCTGGTGGGTGTGAGTCTCCACACCCAGTATTGTTGTATGTGGTTACCGGGACGGTGGGGGGGGGGATCGAACCTGGGTCCTTGCACTGGCAAGACAGGTGCTGGAACCACTGAGCTAAATCCCTGGCTATTGCATTTGTTTCTTGTTAGCTTTTTCTGGTGCTGATGATGAACTGAAGGCTTTGTGCATGCTAAGCACACATCTCACCAATGAGCTGCACTCTAGCCCAGTTCAAACCGTTGTAGGAATACTTCATATATTTTAGAAACCAGTCTCTTCATCACTTGAGTGATTGTACTTTCTCCAAACCTACAGCTTATCTTTTTTCTTTAAAGTTTCTTTGTTGTATAGAAACTTAAATTCATCAATATTGTTCTTGTGCTTCATATGAGAATTCTTTCCTATATCAAGATCTTAGAGATATTTTCCTTAGGAAGTTTTAAAGATTTTCCCTTTCATTCTTAAATTTAAAATTATATGTGCATGTGTGTATTTGTGTGTGGAATAAGAACAATATTTTTTTCCAAAGGAAAATTGGTATTAGTCCATTTTTTCCATTGATGGTAATACAACTTGAAACATACCAAGTTTCTATTTATTTTTTTTATCAGTGCATTTTTGCACTATGTAATGCCTGCGTTGCTTGCATGGAGTTGGTACATGTATAGAACACTCTTAATTCCTTTTAAGTCCCCTCTCTCTCCCTTCTTCCCTCCATCTCTTGACCCCCTTCTCTTTTGGAAAAGATGTATCTCGCTACTTTCCATCATCTCCTTATTTAGTCTTTTATTTATATTTTGGGTTTCTCATATGGGAGGAGCCATGTGATATTTAAGCATGTGTCCGATTTATTTTACTTACTATAAATGGCCTCAAGGTGCGTTCATTTTCCTACAAGACACCCCAGCTTATCTTTCCTCATGTCAGAGTAGTGTTCCTTTGTGTGTAAATATCACATTTTTTTTTTTTTTTTAGGTTTTTTGAGACAGGGTCTCGCTTTGTGGTTCAGGCTGGCCCTGAGCTCAGCCTCAAACTCACCTCACAATCCTCCTGCCTCTGCCTCCCGAGTGCTGGGATTACAGGCGTGAGCCACCACGCCCGGCACTGTGGTATGTGGTACTGGTTGCTGCTGGGTGTGGGTCTCCACACCCAGTATTGTTATGTGGTTACCGGGGAATCGAACCCGGGTCCTTGCACTTGCAAGACAGGCGCCGGAACCACTGAGCTAACTCCCCGGC
>PVIR01001317.1:33150-43196 GCA_004026965.1 Petromus typicus | reverse complement strand
ATCACATTTTCTTTATCCATTGATCTGTTAATGGATGTATAGGCCAAGGTTTAGCTGTTATGAGTTGTGCTGCCATCCACATGGGGATGCTTGTATCACTCATACAGGAAGATATGTGGAGAGGGGTAGCAGAGTTGATAGGAATCTCTATTTTTAGTTTCTTGAGGAATTGTCATGCTGATTTCTATAGTGGTTGTCCTAGGTTATCTCCATTTGCAACACAGAAGGATTCTTTTCCGTCACATTTTCTCCAGCATTTGTTATTATTTGATTTCTTGATGACAGCGATTCTTTCTGGGGTAAGGGAATCTCTGTTGTTTTAATTGGCATTTCTGTAATGACTAGTGATGTTGAACATTTCTTCATGTATTTATTGGTCATTTGCACATCTGTAAAATGTCTCTTCATTTCACTTGCCCCTTTTTTGATAAGGGCTCTTATGGTAGGGGGCTCTATTCTTTGTGAGTTCTTTATATATTTTAGATGTTAGTCCTTTGTTTCATGAATAGCTGGCAAAATTTCTCCCATTGTCTAGGTCTTCTTTTCACTCTGTTGGCTGTTTCTTTTGCTGTGTAGAAGCTTTTTAGTTTGATACGATCAAACTAAACGACAGTTGACTGTCGGTACTATTTCCTATGCAACCAGTGTTCTGTTCAGGAAGTTCTTGCCTACACCTATGACCCCAAGAGCTTTACTTGGTCTATCTTCCAGCAGAACAAGTGTTTCTGTATTAACATTTAGTTCCTTGATCCATTTTAATTTTAGTTTAGTACATGGTGAGAGATATAGTCTAGAGTCAACGGTATTCTTGGGAGAAGCCAGTTTCAAGTTTCTCTTTATGCAGAGGTCTGCTTGCCATCTCTCTGATACACTGTCTCTAACAGGCTACCTTAATTACTGTAAGTGTTGGTAACTGGTGGCATGAGTTTTCCTCCACCTGGAGCTTTGTCATATCTACCATCCACCCATTCCTGGTAATTCTATATGAACTTTATGTTGAGTTTGTTATGGATTTCAGTTCAAATTGAATTTGCATTCTTTTGCTATTATTATGGTTGAGGAGATTTTTTTTTTTTTTTTTTTTACTGTTACATCTTCTGGTTAACATGATAAAAGGAATGCTATTGATTCCATGTGTTGATTTTGCATATGGAAACCTAATACCGTCATATTCTTTGTGTCCATGGAACCCTTGGAGTTTGTAGACAATCTATATTCTTTAATAAAAACAGCTTAATTATTCCTCTCAACTCATATTCCTCCCAAATACTGAAAGAAGTGACAAATCTTATTCTTGATTGCTATTTAAATACTTTTGAAGTACACTGAAATGTTTTAAAAGTATTGAGTGAGAGTGTTTATGAGTATTTTGTTTACTCAGTGGTTGACTGGCTTATTTTGCCTTATGATTCTGTTGAATATATTTAAAGTAGGGAAGAAGGAAGTATATCTAATCTTTTTATGCCTCTCTCTCTTTCTTTTCTCTCTCTTAAAACTGGGATTTGCAATGTGGTCCAGGGTGGCCTTGAACTCACTGTGTAGCCTACGTTGGCGATGGATTGATATGAATCCTCCTGCCTCAGCCCCCTGAGTGCTCAGATTACAGGCGTGTGCCATCATGCCTGGTTATGAGTCCATCTCTTAATATAATATGTATAAGTCACCACTTGTTTCTCTAATAGTTTGCCAGGCCCCTATGAGACTTAAATGAAGTATCATACATCTAAATGTCAGTTAATGTGTATCTATGGGTATTTGTTCATAGCGGTGACCCCAAAACCTAGATATTTCAAAGCAGTTTGTGTTTGATAGGTACATGATGCACAAGTACGAAGCACATGTCTTATGTAAGGCACAACGGCGCTCGCTCCTGCCTTAGCAGGAGTGGAAATCCCGCGGCAGGCCTGCTGCTGGTTCCCGTCGTTCGTCTGTAGCGAAATCACTGTCTTATCTCAGAACTGTTTCTACTCTTGGAATCCATTTCAACTCAGTATTATAGGCAGCCATTTCTAATCTGGTGTAACTAGCATACAAAAACCAGCTTATCTACCAAGGCACTTCTGGTTTGGCTAATTTAATAGCATATATCCTTTCTTTGATCAGGTATATGGTTTTGTTCTGAAAGGGAAATTTAGGAATCAAAGGTTTCTTTCTCAGGGGCTATTTACAGGGCTATGAAATCAGCAGCACATATACTACACAGGAAAGCTCAGTCTAATTGGCTTATTCTTCTTGTGTATTTCTTCATAAATGCAGAATACAATGATATTAAGTAGAAAGTAACATCAGGCCTATACAGACGTTTCCTTTTTATTAGTAAAGTGCTTTGTTCTTAAGTTTGTCTTTCTTACTATGTGACTGTTTGGAAATGAACTGGGAGCACTGTTTCCATAAAGAGATTAAAGAGCTTTATTTTTAAAAATCTCTCCAGCAAAGCCTGCACAATCTTTCATTTCTGACAGCTAGAAACTGCGGTGAGTCATAAGCAAGAGCAAACACGCACTGCAGTTACAAAGCAATTGTAGAGTATATAATTCGAGCACTTATGTTGCTTCTCATGCCTCCCTGTTAGTAATCTATGATTTCATGTCAAGCGAAGGACCTTAGTGCATTTCTCTTCCCAGACATTTCGAGCTTCCCCTCCTCTCTTACCATACACCTCTGCTAATTTTTGTCTTAGAATCTGCAACATTTAGTAAGCAAAGAGAGAAATGCAAAGCTGTGTGCTAGAAGGTGCGTCCATTACTGAGAAGCAGGTAGGTCTTGGAACTTCGCACGGAGCCTGTATACCACCCACCCAACGACCCGGGGGCCTGTGGCCCTGATGCCTGCTGTCTCCGCCCCGACTGCTCAGAGGTGGACAGGCTCCACCTTAGCACTTCTGCGATGGAGCTTTTAGGAAACTTGTTGTAACACTCAGAAAACCAGAAGCTATCTTCTCTACCAAGAAACTTGGCCAAAATCAAGCCTTGAAGCTTTACAAACAATTAAAATGCCAAAGTTGGTACTTTGCAGTGAAGGGCATGAATCATTATTTTGTTCTAATCTGCGATCACCTGACAGGCTTAAGAAGCAAATTGGCCAGAAATCAGAGATCCAAATATTGTAAAGTCATTGTTTTAAAAATTTAACTGGGGGGCCGGGAATTTAGCTCAGCGTTTCCAGCGCCTGCCTTGCAAATGCAAAGGCCCAGGTTCGATCTCTGGCAACCACATGCGACAATGCCAGGCATGAGGACTCACGCCCACCAGCAATCAGTACCACATACCACAGTGCCAGGCGTGGTGGCCTAATCCTAGCACTTGAGAGGCAGAGACAGGAGAATTGCTGAATTCAAGGCTGAGTTCAGGACCAGCCTGGACTACAAAATGAGACCCTGTCTCAAAACAATTTTTTTAAATTAACAAAATTAATTTAATTGGGACAATTTAAATATATATAACGGTCACATTCCTCAAAGGGAATTTGTACTTGTGTGTGTTATATAGTGACCCTTTCTTCTCCCAGTCCCCTCCCCTCCTCATTTACAAAGCTTTGTTTCCATTTTTTCCATCTTTTCCTTCCTTTCCCCGCACTCCCTTCACAGTTCCCTTTCCTTTTGAACAATTTCTTCCTATTTCATATTATTTATGATACATTTTGGACCTTATTTACCTTTTCAATTGCTCACATCAGATAGATAATGCGATATTTACATAGGTTCCTGATTATTTTTCGCTTAAGACTACAGTTGTTTAAAATAAAACACACCATTTTTATGTAAAGTCATTGTTGCTTTTGATTTTGATTCAGCCTGTTCAAAAGCAATCAGCTTTTGTGCTTGGTGTTACATGAAAAAAGGAGCTACAGAACAGTATGTATGTGCGGATAAGGTCTCTAAGCATCAATTTCCTCATCTATAAAGGCAGTAATCAGACTATCTATTCTGTAAGGTTGCAGTGAGTATATAAAAAATAATCTAGGCAAAGGCTATATCACAGTGCCTGTCAAGAAAGCAATGTCTGGCATAGTGACAAATGAGCAAAGTCTGGAAAGGCACATTAGCGCCAAACTGGAAAGCCTTGCCCAAGCCAGTATCTCCCTCTCATAGTTCTGAGAAATTTCCACCTTTTTGAAAAACAGTATTTTTTTCATATTAAATGTTATTTAGAGCCACAATATAAAAGATAGAAGCAGTGTGTGCTGGCATGTTCCTGTAGCCTGGCACTTGGGAGACCAAGGCAGGAGGATCACTTGAGCCCAGGAGTTTGATAGCAGCTTGGGAAACAAGTAACACCTCCTTATCTTTGAAAACAACAATAGCAAAGACAACTGGTTTCAGCATCAAATAGGTATTCTCTGCAGTGGACAAAGATGATATTTGAAGATGTTCCTTGAAAATTATTTGTAGAAGGGAAGAATGAAACTCTTATGTAGTTATGTAGTGATGTATTGTTAAAGGACCCTGGTGTATCTATGTGGTGCAATAATACAAAATTGTTATGGAGATACATGTATCCTAGTGATGTGAAAAAGCATACAGCACATATTTAAAGGAAACATGTGAAAATCTCATTTATGCAAAGAAGTGACTCGTGTGTCCACAGTTGTAGATTTCTAGAACATTCCTGGGAGGAAATATTAGCACCAGTGACAGTGATCCCTTGGGGATGTGGCCTAGGAAAGTGGTGTGCAGGATTTTAACCTCTAGCTACATGCATGCAGCCCACTTTTGTTGCTTAACTATTCTTTAATAAAATAAGGTGAAAGCAAAAAGGGCTTGGGAAAAAACAGCTCTGAGACAGAAGGGTGCACTGATAATGCAGTATTGGTGAGAACCCCTGGGCCGCACACTCGGGGGAGAGAAGTGAAGGCAGAGGGCCAGGGAGGGAGAATGTGGACTGACAGCACTTGCAGCGAGGCCTCAACTAGCCCCACTGAGATACCTCCGAAGCTGGGATGATCCCTGGGAGAGTCCTGAGTGAGTGGAGATGGGGCAGCCTGAATGGACCCTGCTGTCAACCCATCAGTGATGAGGCTGCCCCAGGAGGTAGTGTGGCCTGGAGAATGAGCTTAAGCCGAGACAGCTCTGAAGAGTCCTGAGTGGGGGACTGCATGTCTGCAGAAATAGTATTTTCTGCGGGGCAACTGTTATTTGCCTGGTTGTTTTTACAGAACTAGGGCCTTACCCATGTTTAGTAAGCATTCCACCCCTGAGCCATACCACAGCCCAGCAGTCACAACTGGAAAATCTTCCTAATCAGCCCATTCTCCCTCCGTCCCTCCCTCCCCCTTCCACCCTTCCCTCCCCTCCTTTCTCCTCCTCTTCCTCCTCCTCCTCTTCCTCCTCCTCTTCTTCTCCTCCTCCATCTCCTCCTCCTCCTCCTCCTTCTGCTCCTTCTATTTTTGCTGTTGCTGGACCTCCTACATGCCAGGCCAGGGCTCTGCCTCTGTGCGATGTCTCTGCCCAGTTTGAGGAACACAGCTGATGTAGCTAATGACAGCACTGGGTTCTGATCCTCAGCCCTCTTCCTCCAGCTTCTTGCTTCAAATACTCACCAACACCACTTACGCGCTGGTCTTGAGGAGTCAACTTTTTCATTAAGCCTATGGTGGAAAGATGAAGTATCTTGTAGCAGAAACACTACTGTTCTTTTTCTGTTTTTAAACCCTGCTTCTATCTGGTGTTAAAAATTCACACCATCGGGGTTTTAAATCCTCTAGTTAGCTTGCTGTATTTGTCTCTGTGGAATTAAGAGGATGCCAAACTCTTCCTTTCGTGTAGCAAATGCATAAACAATGCTTTGATTATACAGAAACTCTCATTCTTTAATGACAAGGCTGCCTTGTTGAAGTTGAAGAAGCACATCGCCTTGCAGTGCTTTTCTATTAATACCTGAGCTGGTTTGTTTTGCCAGTGCAGTAAAGTGGTGAGTAGTTTGAAAATAGCTCAGTTGGCTTGTTTGGCAGGAGTGCACAACCTTGAGAACGAGCTTGTTTGGAGATCTTGATGTGATCAAAGTATGATAGAGCAGCCTTCCCCTGTGAAACAGAGTCACGGGCTTGAGAGGAGACAGAAAGAAAAAGGAAAGAGAGCTCCTGGGCCTGTTGGTTTAGCAGCATCTATTCCAGTGTTAAATGGCTTCACAGCAGCCTTCATCCTTTAGTAACTCCCTCACCCTGGCTATGTGCTGTGTGCTATGTGAGCCAGCAAACACTGGAGAAGTGAAAGGGAGCCTGGGATGGAGCAATGGGAGTGAAGGACTTGCATTTCCCCTGAGCCCACAGTCTGTGAGAGGGGGTGAAGGCGGAGTGGAAGCCGCTGTCTATGGAACAGAGTGATTATCAGTTTCGATCAAAGGATAAAATCTCCACAGAGCCTTCCATTTTACAGGAAAGATGGCAAAAGACTGTCCCCAGGGGTAGATCAACATTGAATGTGGGAGACATAGGGCTCACCTTTGGTTTGTGCTGGAGCCTGGGGGATTATTGCTGAGCATTTCTGCCTACAGTGGGGAAAACTATGTCTTCCGTTAGCTGTCCATCTCAGAGTGGCGGCTGTTGGTCCACTTGGGTCACACTTCCCACCTCCAGCACAGCATCATTTTTCTTTACTGTGAAAGTGAGGTTTCAGTGACCAAGGTGATTAGTGAGGACTATTCCTTACCATTTTTCGTGAGGCCTCTGGATATAAACTTATGTTAGGTTTATTATTATTGAGGCTAATCTATAAGTTGCCTTTGAATAAAATATAAGGTCATAATAACTGACTGTAATCATTAGTTGATTAGATATCATGAAAATTTACCTTTTAATTTCACTGAGGTATACTTGACCCAGTAAATTGCACAGGTTTAAGGTGTACAACTTAATAAATCTTGACACAAGTGACTCCATGACTATAATTAAACACCGAACCTACTCATTCCTGTACATGCCTGTAAATTGCTCCTTTTCTTTCTCCCATGTTCTCTGTTTTCCTTTACAATAGTGTTTTTTGTGTGTCTCTACTTATGGTATAAATGAGATATACCCCTTTTTTATTCAGCTTCTTTCATTTAACATAATTATTTTGAGATTCAGCCATTTTGTTGCTCTTATAGGTAGCTCATTCCTTGTTATTGCTAAATAATATTGCTCTGTGTGAATGTCAATGATTTCTTTATCCATCCACCTGTTGATGGATATTTGGGCTGTTTCCAATTTTGGCTCCTTACCCAAAATCTGCAGTGAACATTCATAATAAGCCTTTGATTAGTTATATGTCTCTCTTTCCCTGAGGTGGGTTCTTGCTACTGGAATTGCTGGATCATATAAGAAATATATGTGTAACTTTTCAAGAAAATGCTAAACTGCTTTTCAAAGTAGTCACACCACACCATCTTTCTATAGGCTGTGTGTAGGAGTTGTTCCTGGTGCTCCACATCCTTGACAGGACTGATAGCAATAATTTTAATTTGGGGGAGTCTGGTAGGTAGAGAGTGATATTTCACTGTGGTTTTGCATTTCCCTCATGACAAATGATGCTGAGAAGATTTCCATGTGTACATTTCTTCTGAATAGTATGTTTTTTGGTGAAATGTGGGTCCATATATCTTGCCCATTTCTGATTGCATTGCCTGGCTTGGAGGGCACACCCCAGCACAGTTAGGATACTTGGTTCTACTTCCGGATCTGGCCCAGTATTGCTGTGTAATATCTGAGTGGATTGTCTCCTTTCCAGCCCTTGGCAGATGACAGTGAGGTCCCTTGTTCTGGAGGTTTCCTTTGAGCTGTAAAATTTAAGTTCTGTTAGACATATGTCTTACAATATATTTTTCCTATTCTGTGGCTTAGTTTCTTAATAGCATTTTCAAAAAGGAAGAAAGTTTTAATATTGAAGTTTAATTTTTTGATTTTATTCAATAATTTTTTTTGAGGAACTGGGAATCTAATTGAATGCCTTGGGCATGCTAGGCAAGTGCTCTACTGCTGAGCTACATTCCCAGCCATCATTCAAGACTTTTATAATTTGAGCTTTGGTGTCAATATTGAGAAATTTTTTCCAAGGCTTAGATCGCTAATATTACTTTCCTATTTTAAAAGCTGTTTGATAATTTTAGCATTTTCATTTACGCTTATATTCCCTTTCGAGTCAGTTGTTGTAAGGTGGAGTGAAGGTTCTTTTTCTCTTTATGTGGCTGATTCTCCCCCCACCCCCCAGGTACCAGGGATCAAACTCAGGATTATGTGCTTGAGGGGCAGCTGTGGTGCCACTGAGCTAAGTGCCTGGCCCAGCTATCTGATGTTTCAATATCATCTGTTAAAAATATTATCCTTTCCCCACGGGATTGTCTTTGTATCTTTGTCAAAAACCAATGGGCCTCAGGTGCTGGGTCCTCTGTTATGTTCAAACTTTCCATTTGTCTATCTTTGGCCAGACCTACACTTGACTGCTGTTATAGTTTCTATCTAGATGTCCCCCAAAGCCTCATGGACTCATAGGTAGGGCTCTGGGGAGGAGGCTGGGTCACGTGAGCATGGGCCTCATGAGTGCAGGCCACTCATCTGTTTGTAGATAACTATGAGGTTAGGAGATGAAGCCTGGCTGGAGGAAGTGTGGCCTGGAAGGGTATACAGTATCTCCCTTTCTTCTTCCCTGATTGCTCTCTGCTTCCTGCGACCATGCCATGAGCTGTTTCTCCTCTGCCATCCTCATGCCTTGCTGCCCTGACTCGGAGCCTATGGAATGAAATCGCTACAAACTGTGAGACAAGCAAACACTTTGAGTTGCAGGTGGTGGGTATTTTGAAAAGAATTATGGGGCCAGGGATTTAGCTCAGTGGTTCAGGTGTCTGCCTTGCAAGCACAAGGTCCAGAGTTCAATCCCCGGTAATCACGTACTACAATGCTGGGTGTGGTGACTCACGCCCATCAGCAATCAGTCCCACATACCACAGTGCTGGGCGTGGTGGCTCACGCCTGTAATCCCAGCACTTGGAGGCAGAGGCAGGGATTACTGTGAGCTCGAGGCTTGCCTGGGCTACACAGTGAGCTCAGGGCTAGCCTGAACTACAAAGCAAAACCCTGTCTAAAAAAAAAAAAAAAAAAAGAATTATAAAATTCTTGAGTGGGACTGGGATGCAGGTTGGTGGTGAGAAGGTAATTAAGACAACTACTACAGTTTTACAAGTCTTGCAGTGAGGTGGTGTAAGTGGTATATATTTTTTCTTCTCTCTTTTTAATATTCTGGGTCAATGATGGCAAACCTATGGCACGTGTTATTGTGTTCCTCTTCTTTAGGCAAAAGATGTTAATGTATGTTTTATTTTTTTCTAAACCTTAGTTGCAGTATTGGCACTCTGTGATAATAAGTGGGCCTTGGGTCGCAGTTTGGGTATTTGGTCTCTAAAAGGTTTGCCATCTTTTCTCTAGATTCTTTGCATTTCTGTATAAAATTTAGCCTTTGACCATTTCCATAAAAACAGCTGGAGGAATTCTGTGAATACAATGAAATTAGGCATCAGGGGAAAACTGACATTTGAATAATATCAGGTCTTTGTGTCCACGAACTTGGTATATCTGTTCATTTGTTTGGGTTCTCATTCATAATAGGTTATAACAGTGGATTACAGGGCTAGGGGTATAGCTCAGTGGCAGAGTACCTGCCTGGAATGTACAAGACCCTCAATTCTAAGCACCATGAAAATAAAAAAATATTATAAAAACTAGTTAATTATAAAATATCATTAAAATACACTTTTGAAGCTAAGGACTCTATTTCTTTTTAAGTGACACAGAACTGTCATCTAATAGAGGTAGGTTAAAATGTTTTGATGCTTACTTGAAGTCACTTTCCTCATAGAACTCTAAAAATTTCTATTTTTCTTTTTTTTTTTCTTTTTTTTTTTTTTTTAGGTTTTTTGAGACAGGGTCTCGCTTTGTGGTTCAGGCTGGCCCTGAGCTCAGCCTCAAACTCACATCACAATCCTCCTGCCTCTGCCTCCCGAGTGCTGGGATTACAGGCGTGAGCCACCACGCCCGGCACTGTGGTATGTGGTACTGGTTGCTGCTGGGTGTGGGTCTCC